>VYXB01002940.1:747373-889760 GCA_013397135.1 Pachyramphus minor
TTTTCTGGCTGCTAGTGTAACCAGCTTTTCTGAATGGGTTTCATCTATCTCCCTTAAGTTATTTACACATTAGAATTCTGCACCTGAGCTGCTCATCCAGGCTTCCTTTGGCAACTGTTCACAGGAATAGACAGTTGTGCTGTGACTCATCTGACTGGTTTTACACCTCTTCATTGGGATGAGATGCGTTCTGGAAATGCCCATATATCTTACTGAAAATAATAGGACATTATACAACTAGGTCAGGTGAACTTGTTGACATTGTAGCTGTGTAAAATGAGGTGAGATGAATGCCTCTGGTATGCTTCTTCAGAAGTTAGGACAGAGAAAACATATAGCAAGAATTTATTTGAGATGTCTTACAACTAACTTTAAAGCCAGTTTCCGAGAATGATTAAAGAACCTGAATAAACTTTACACTGTACCTGATTTTTATTGCAAACATAAATGTACTATTTTCAGACTATTAAATAATACCAAGAATTATTCAAAAACATGTTTTTCTTATATGTCAGTTTGTTCCCTGCTGCCTATAAAATACATATTTTTAATCCTAATGACTAAGGAAAATTATGATTTAAGAGAAACTTTATGGTATATTGTTAAAATAAGACAAAAGTATTTGTAGGTGTAGCAATATAACCCATGTATATTATAAAACTATCTCCAGTGCTGTGAAATAGGATATTGAAATTATTAGCTGTCTGAAAACTACCTTTGGATGTCCTTTTTGATATATATGAGTATTTTGCAACACATCTTTCTGGTCATTAAATTACGTTCTTTTGTAATAAAAGAATTTTTGTTTTTAAGTCATTCTCTAAATTAAGATATGTTAAAACACAGGGTTATATCATTGCTCACTACACATCAGGATATACAACAGGTGATTTCTATGTTTATATATTTGTGTTTATATTATTTATTTGTAATGATATTTTATATTTATAATTATGTTTTATGAGTTCTCAAATCACTTGGAGTATAACACTATTTATTCCACAGTTACGCTGGCCATCTAAATTTTGGCTGTTCTGCAAACACTAAGCTGCACCATTAATACATTATAATTGCATCTTCCTTCCTCTTCCAATGAACTACTGCCCTGTCACTGGGGGCTCTTCAGCCCCCTTCACTAGTGAGGCCAGTGCTGAGATCTTTTTGCTTTACCCCAGTTCACCTCATTGAAAAGATCACTGTGGGCTGTCTGGCTCATCTATTTGACTCAACTCCCTTTTATTTCTTTCAGTGGCTTATGCTTCACTGGTGCATTTAATCAGTGCCTTGCCTTGAGGTCTCCAGAGAGTTCACCCCTTTCCTCTGTGACCATTCTTTTCTTCTGCTCGATCGTTCCTACCCCTGTTGCTGCACCAGTGACTCCATATCCAGTTTTCTCTTCATTAATTTTTCTGTCTTCTGTTTGCACTGTCTCTGTAGCAAATTGCCTCACCTGGGATTTCTCTCCTGATGTGGCCTGCAGCACCCACCTTCTGCAAATTGCTTCTCCAGAAAAACTTTAGTCAAGATGGTTACAAAATTCAACCAATGAAAAATTTATTTATAGAAATGCAGGTGAGGGTATATCACAATTTCACAATGCGAAATAAAACAAAACAAAATCTAAAATATATCTCATATATATTTTTACCTTTGTTCTTATTCTTACTACATTTATTCTTCTCTAATGATAAGTATTCACATAATATCGAAGACTAAAACCTATAAACATAAATACTGATCATGTGCAATATGTCGTACAACACTGTATACAAAAAACAGGTGTTTCTGCAAGGATTAGTCTTTTTATCTTGAGTGAAATCCTATTATTGTTGTATCTCCCAATTATACCTCATCAGTTATAGAATATATGGAATTATATAGAATAATTCCAATGCAATGCAAATATGTGCTATTCTTCCCATTTAACAGATAGAGAACCAACAATACAAATTAAAGAGAAACCAAGAAACAAAGAAGAACACTAACATCCAAAGCACACCACAGTTGAGAAATCTAGATTATTAAAAACAAACCTCAAACGCATATTTGATACACTTTACTCACTGTAAACATCATTGTAACTGTCTGCACATTGCAAGTCTCAACCAAAAAAATCAAAATAAATATTATTTCTAGTTTTATATCTCAGGATTTAATGCACGATATCTTATTAAATGTAAGAGTTACCCAGAAGCCACCATGTAACAGAGGACACAAAATACTCAAATTTGTAAGTGTGAAATTACCCTTGTGTGAAAAAACTACAATAATAGTAATTAACAAACATACAAAAAATTCTCATCACAACCATATAATATTTACCATTAAAGTATAAAATTGTGTTAAAAACTAGTTAAAATGAATACCTTAGCTAAAGGGCTAAAATATTAATATTTTTACACCACATTAGAAGCTTGGAGAATATGTATTACTCATCAAAAACACTTCTAAAAGGATGATGATCCTCAATCCTTCTTCCTTAAACTAATGATTGAATAGCAGAGGAGAGGGGGTTATTAGAAAAAAAAAAATCTACACTCAGAAATGGAGGCTTTCCCCAAAAAGAGAATAAAAGGGGGTGGTGGTGAGAGGAAGTATTTCAAACATTTTAGAAGCCAAAAGTCTGCTAAAGGAAGGGTTTGTAGTGAATAAGACTCTAGTAAACAAAGACTCTAGTACAAGCCTATAGATTAATTTCATATTTTTAATTTTTTGCTTCAGTGGTCATTATAGGAAAGATTAAGGAACTGCCTATGCTGCAGATTTTCTTTATAGGTAAAGATCTGAGGACAGTATCAGTGTGAACTGGTAATAGAAGGTACTGATACCTAGCAATTTGATACAAAAAGAATAGAAAGTAGCAAATGGGCAATCAGCTGTCAAAAAGGGCTCTTCCTTGCTCCAGCAGATCAGTAAGTCTGATATGATTATCAGAAGAACTGGTAGAAATCAGAATTACAATTAATTAGTAGAAAAAAGGGCAAATATCAGACTGGTGACCTCTCACTAGTGAGGTTCTCAGGGCTCCAGCTTAGGCCCTGTGTTCTTCAACATCTTCATAAATGACTTGGACAAAGGATTGTTAGGGCTACTAAACAAATTTACAGATGACACAAAACTGGCAGGAGCTGTTGAGTCCCTCAAAGGCAGGGAGGCCCTTCAGAAAGACCTTGACAAATTAGAAGACTGGACAATCATATGAAGTTCAACAAAGGAAAGTGCTGAATTCTGCATCTGGGATGGGACAACCCCAGATGTTCGTACAGACTGGGGAATGAGATGCTGGAACGCAGTGCCATGGAAAGGGACCTGGGGGTCCTGGTCGATGGCAAGTTGAATATGAGTCAGCAGTGCCCTCGCAGCCAGGAGGGCCAACCATGTCCTGGGGGGCATCAGGCAAAGGATCACCAGATGGGAGAGGGGGAGGATTGTCCCATTCTGCTCTCCACTGGTGCAGCCTTACCTTGAATACTGTGTGCAGTTTTGGGCACTGCAATATAAGAAAGATATTAAGCTGTTAGAGAGTGTCCAAAGGAGGGCAGTGAGGATGGTGAAGGGCCTTGAGTGGAAGCCATATGAGGAGCANCACCAAGCCTCACAGAGTTCCAGAAGCATTTGGATGATACTCTCAGGCACATGGTGTGCCTGAGAAATGGTCCTTTGCGGGACCAGGAGCTGGACACAGTGATCCTTGTGGGTCCCTTTCAACTCAGCATATTCTGTGGTTCTGTGAAGTAAGATATACTGGACAGGTGTCAGAACAACTTTTGCAGAAGAAAGCCATAATTTGCAAAGCTCTGGCAATTCTCTGAAGAAGCCAAAGGTTAGTTGGATAATGTTGATTCAAATTTGTTAACTTAAATTTTCAGAAAGAGATAACACTAACAAAATGGAATTGTCATGGAGTACAAGGGTAAACCCTCTCCAAAATTATCATGTGAAAGATAGGAATCAAAGGGTAGGGAGAACAATAATTTTTCAGAGCAAGGAACCGACAGTGCTCCAGGGATCTGGACTCATAAATGTTGTGGAAAAGTAGTGAGCTGAAAGGTGATTTTTTTGTGTAATGATACAGAATTAATCAGGATAGTAAAAACATAAGTGTGATGTGAGGAGTGACAGAACAGTGTCATGGTATTGAGCAATAAAATGACAAATAAAATCAATGTCAATAAACAGAAAGTCATGCACTGAGAAAAAATAACCTTCACTGCTCATATGCAGTGATGGACTCTAAATTAGCTATCACTGATATTGAAAGTAATCTTAAAACACCTGAAAACTTCAGAGAAATATTTGGTTACTGAGTCTACAGCAAGAAAAAAGTGACAATTATAGTAAGAATTATTGGGAAAAGAAAGAGGAATTAAAAAATTCAGATGGATGTATAAATCCATTGTACACCCACATCTGAACAATAAATTGGGTTTCTGGTAATCAATTTCTGAAAGATTGCAATGGAACTAGAGAGCACAGAGAAGAGTCATAATGATAAATTGTGTTACAGAAGAGTTTCTATACAAGCAGGTATTAAATAGATAGGATTGGAAAAGATGATAAAGGGAAAATCATGAAGCCTATAAAAATAAATAAAATTTTAAAGAGTTCAGAAAAATTGTAACATCACAATTAAGAAGGAAACTAATGCTTTTATTAGGTACTGGGCTTGAAACAAATGAAAGGAAGAACATTTTCACACAATAAAGCTGAAAAAAACACGGAGAAGAGTCATCTCTATTTATTAAATTGTGGCAACAGCTTCTGGCTCAGGAAGTCCCAAGGGTGTTGAGCTTCAGAGGCTGGGATGCTATATCAGAGATAAAGATAATTTGAATTGATCTATTTTCTATATGCTTTCCTTAAGAATCTATTAGGCTACACATATTCTAGGAAACTATATAGATTAGTCATATATTTACCTGAAATTAGACTATTTAATTGATGTTTAATGGTCCTGAAAAAAAACCAAAACAGCACAAGAAGTTCCTTCTTTAAAAAAAAAAATCAGGAAAAAAGCTACAAAAGGTTTAACATTTAGCTATATTTATATCATATATTATATATCATCTCCTCAGACAGTAAGATTGACAAAGAAATTGACAACAGGTTAGCAAAGTCATACAGTGCTTTCAGTAGACTCCATAAAAGAGTTTGGCGGACTGGACGGACTATGTGACCAATACGTCTGTTCTTGAACAGGCTGCAGTCACAAGTATCGAGGCCATGCTGCTGAGAACACAGCTGTGTTGGGCAGGGCACGTCTCCAGGATGAAGGACCACTGCCTCCCTAAGATCGTGCTCTACGGTGAACTCGCCACTGGCTGCCACAAGAGAGGAGCTCCGAAAAGGAGATACAAGGACTCCCTGAAACAACATCTCAGCCTTGGCCATATTGACCCTCATCACTGGTCTTCTCTGGCCTCCAATCGGGAGGCCTGGAGACAAACCATCTACAATGCTGCTGCCTCCTTTGAGAACTCACGCAAGATCACTCTCGAGGAGAAAAGACAACTCAGAAAGAATCGCGTCCAGTCGTTGCCGCCTGGGGAATCTTTCTCTTGTCCCTTCTGCAACCGGACTTGTCTATCACGCATTGGCCTTTTCAGCCATCAGTGAGCCTGTAGCAAGCATGGGTAGAGCCCTTCGAAATCTTCATTCATGAAGCCAAGACATGATGATGATTATATACTATATATTAATATTTAACTATATATATTTAACTATATGTTTATTTAAAGTGCATTTTTCTGGAAAAGAAAAACATTTTTAGGATGATGTTGATGCAAGTGGTTTGTCAAGAACTGTTTGTAAGCTTGCAGAGAACAATGATGAAGATACAGAAATGATTAGAAATGAAACAAGTATCAGAAGTGAGACTATAATCATGAATATTTAGATACTTGTGTAACAGTGTTCAACTGAATTAATTCTGAGAGTAATCATTGAAGTACATACTGAACTGAACAAGAACACTCTATAAGAAATTACTGAACCTTTATCTATAATATAAATAACAATGTGGCACAAAGTGTTTGGATATGCCTCCTTTAGAGGAGACAAGCTGAGATAAGAAAGGAATTGGAAGAATTTTGTCTAAGGACAAGAAGTATTATTCTCAGACTCTAATGTTATACATATAATTAAGGCTACATTGTTAGAATAACATGAAGTGTTTGGTAAATCTACATTGTGGTATTGTTGTTACATATATTATAACCATTTCTCCAGGTAAATCTAAACATTTGTTCTTGGCACTTAACACAAGTATGATACATTGATCTAATTATTACTTCTAATGAAGCAAATTCATTTGTAGATAAACATTGCATCCACATCTTTGCTCACAAAGGTTTATCTTTTACGCAGTAAAACTGATATGAACTTCACATGCAGGAGTCCACACAAGTGGGCATTTTCCTGAGACTTACTCTAGCCCCAAGGGTCTGGGGCTCAGTCCAAGCTGTGTGCTTTCTCAGAGCTGTACAGAAGTAATATGTCCTGGATGTGTGCATTGGTCAAATAATTAAAAAAAAAGAAGTATCATTTATTTTTTATAAAATTTTGCCCTTCTTTTTAGTTGGGGATTTACTGCAAATACTTCACATCTGAATTATCTACTTTGGCCAGCTCAGGCTTATAAAGGGCATAATGACACTTCTGATTTGATATTGTGTGAGGTGTTTTCAGAACAAAGAATCATAGTCACTTAGCTGTTACTTTTCCAAAAATGTACGGAAACAGGATCATTTCAGGTGATCACAAGATGGCTTCAATGTTGCTGTGAACGTGGATGAAAAAAGTACTTTAAAAAAAATCAAATATCTCTTCATCAGAAGTTGGCATGGTTGTGTAACTGTTCAGCACCCCTGAATAATGCAATGAAGACTGGACAGGCACATAATAGAGACTGGGTGGTCATGGCCAACTGAGCTTTAAATATGGTGATCTAGCAGGATGACAGATGTGATGGTGTGGGCTATTTACTATGACACATTCCTGAGAATCTGTGTAAGTGCTGGGGTGGCTAATCTCAGCTATGTCCCTTGTGGCAGCTAGCACTCTCCTACACAGGTCATTTAAATTGTTTTGGTTGACGGGGCATCATAAGTGCTATATACTCCAGTTGGAAAAACATGACAAGTGCTCACTAGGTCTCCTCCGATTATCTTACTGAAAACCAGAGAAAACTATATTCATGACATGTTGCCTAAGAGAACCCTCAAGCTCTATCTGAAACCAGAAACAGTGTGAGATCAGTGGAAGAGAGTCAAGAGGAAACGGACAATGATGATCAGGTCATTGACTAAAACACAGAAGGAAAGGTTGAAGCATCTGGAGATCCTAACTCTAGGAAAAAAGGTGGTAGGAAATAGTAATCCTCAGGTATATAAAAAACCTGTCATAGAAAATCAAGGAATAAGCTCAAAAACAAATATTGTCAAGTCTACCATGTCTAGGACACGAAATAATAGTCTGCCTTAAGCTGAAGCAATGTTTAGTATATTAGGAACAGTGACATAGTGTAGTAGGTTGCTCAGAGAAGTTATGGAACGCCCACCACTGAGCACTTTTTTAGGAACAGACTAGAAAAATATATGTTACGAACTATTTAGACAGAGCTTATGCTGCCTTTGGGCAGAGACATGAGCTGGATGACCTCTTGAGGTCCTTTCTGGTCTTAATTTCCTTGATCTTGTGACCATGTCAATCTGCCCAGACTGATGCATTTAGGTACAACACTTCTAATATTACTGTGATGCATTTCAAGGCTGAAAATTTCCCTTCATTGAATAAACAAATCCACTTAGTGGTAGCTTGGAGGTGCCTATACCAGACACCAGTATGGTCTGCAGATTGGCTGTTTAGCATCAAATGACTGCCTTAAACATCCAAAAGATACACTGTGACAATCAGGCTGGGTAAAGCATCTATTGAGAACACCTTTGTGCTCAGGGGTCAGCTGGGGAGACAGATCTGTTAACCACTGTCAAACACCATCTGTAAGGGAGTCACACAAAGTGACACTTCTCTGTCCCAGGCATCACACATTCTTTCCACAGTCCAACGCATGTGACTGCTTGGTTTGGTCTGTCACAGCCAGCAGTGCAGGGGAGTGAAAGCAGCTGCCATAGGCTGTCCTCAGACTCTCCTTCTCACTCCTTCTCATAGGGCTTGTGTTTTAGGCCTTGTACACCTACGTGCTGAGTGCTGGTGACACACGGCACTCTGCTTGCAGACCACAATCTGCTGTTCTTATTATAGGGGTCAGGTTTCCAAATTCACCTCTTTTCCTTTGATAAGCAACTAAGCATTGCTGTGCTATTTCTGGTCTGCAGGGAATTCCTAGGGAACACTACAAATACTGTGGTGATATTGCCTGGTTCAGCTGAAGTGTGTGAGGGGGTTGCAATGTACTGCCTTGCTGGGGAGAGAAAATTGGGTCATATTAAATCCAGTAGGTATGTCAGCTATTTGGCATAAGTGCAGAAAGCCATTGATCTCTGTTACAGAAGAGATGGATGAAACACATACTATATGCACAGCTAGTGTGCAAGCAAAACTGTGGGTCCAAGGGCTGCCTGAGGTCCTTAAATCATATATTTGGGGAGTAGAGAGGTCTGCAAGGCTTCTGCTTCCTCAAATTCCCACTACGAAATCATCATTTGGTTTCATATCTCACACCAGCTCTGGCTAGCTACGGTCACCTGCAAGGCATAGTGTCCCACTGGATCTCAGACTGCATCCTAGTGAGCAGTTCAGCCACAGTTTCTATGCCCAGGGTGGGTGAAGTAGCCAGCAGGGCAGACGTCCTTGCTCAAGGATAGCTGGATGATCTTTAAAGGTCTCTTCCAACTCAAACCATTATATAATTATTTAAATCCACAAGTGCTATAAGAAAGAAGTCAATGAAGTCTACTGCTGCAGCAAAGATCACAGGCTTTCTTGATATCTGGCATCAGAGCGAGTGGTTCACAACCTTGGTCTACATGGCACAGGCCATGACGAGAATTTAGAAGAAAGATACTTGTTTATGTTATTAAAGTAACTTATCCAAAGAGGAATTGTGGGCAAGAGAGAAATTTAGCATGGGGATTTCAAAACACTACTTGATGCAGAACCTCTGCTAACCTAGAGGACTATTCTTGCAAGGAGAGGTAGTAAGAATAATGCTGGTTTTCATCTCATAAGTCAAGGGACTTTAAATCATGAGATATCTTGAATCTCTTAGGAAAAACAGGAAAACCCAAGTATGGGTCTCAAACCTTTTGAGAGACACCTAGTACTGTCCTAGTGAAACAACATTCATATGTTATGATGAATTTCATAAGACAAAGCTTTTTTCTTCTATCTGTAGCTCATTTAAAACTACTGAACTGTGATTTATACAAGGACTGGCTATTTTTACTCTTAAAGATACTAAAGTGACTAAGAATGACACATGAGCTATTTAATACTAGAATTTAATTAACCTGAATGCAGGATTTTAAGTTCAAATGTTCCCATTCTTGTTCTGAAGTTATTTTTGTTTTCATGACAACTCCCTTAAGAATACTGGCAATGTCAATCCAGGTTGTCATGACATCGCATACGCTGCTGCATTCTCTACTCAGCAGTTTTCAAAGTTTCTTCAGATCCTGATACACATGCACGCATGCACACAAACACAAGCTGCACATGTGTCTATGCAAAACAGCTACAGAAATTAAATGAAAAATGGAAAATGGCGTGAATTTTGAAAAGTGAAAATAGATCAAGGTGTTCTTAAAATATGATTATGTTCCGAAGTATACTGACAGAAGTTTTTGATCATTTTTGATTTCTGCTTTCAGTTACTAAACGAGTTTTCTCCTAAATATGCTGCTATGCTCCTAGATGCTGTTTCTCTGTGATGCTCAGTTGGCCTATTTTAATGATGATGAGATGGATTGACAGTAATTTTTTTCTGGTATCAACCAGATAACAAGTCTGGAGAGCACTGAGCGTTCGTAAATGATTGTGGTGATCTCTAGAGGGACTCTGTATACTTGATTCTTGCTTTTACCAAGAAATATGTTGGTCACAATGAAATGTCCTTACTCTTCTTTGACATTTTGACAAGACATTTATCAAATCTTAAAAAATTATTTTCACAGAATAACTTCTATTTAATACTGCTTGAAAAATGGATAATATTTTAGTGGCTAATGAAAATGAGCATGACTTCTTTATCCTTAGTTTTTTAAAGTGCATCTAGTGCATCAGATGATCACATCATGTTCACTTCTCTTTTGTTTCCCTGTGAGAGCTTTATTGCAAGTTACACATTGTTTTGCTTATAGACAAACAGGCTGACTAACCCTGTATCTGTGCAGCCACAGTGCTGACAAGTACAGATAATATACAAGGAGGCATTTTGCTTTGTCTTGTATTTAGACAATATAGAGGTCACAACAGACAACACCTACACAGAGTATCAACAAGCTCCAAGTCCACATGATCAGGTTTTGAGTTTGTCTTTGGTTGAAGTTTGATTTAAGAGAAAACAAAAGCTCATCTGGACAGTTCAGAAATAAAGGTCTTGCCACACATATTACTAGTACCTGACATATTATGAATCACTTTAAATATAAGTTCTCACTAATACAAATTTTCATCAGAAGAAGAGCTGGCATTAGATACTGTTTCTTGTTCTGTTATTTTGCTAAATATCTTGTACATCTTTGATAAAGTGAAGGTAGCTTTAAAAGAGTTTCAATAGGCACCTATGTGATTTTTATAACAAAGTAAAAATCAGGCCATGTTAAGTTGTCTATTAGAATTTGGAGATGACTTGGGAAGTTGAAGTTTATTGTCTATGCATTTATTGCTGCTCTTTTTTATAAAAAAAAAAAGTTAAGATTATAAAGAAGAGATAAAACATTGTATTTTTAAATACATGCTAGATCAGACTAAGAGCTTCTTTGTACTCGGCATAGTAAAAATAAGAGACCAAAACGAAAACTTTTATGACAGAATTATAAGAAAATAAGCTTCTCCGATAACTCAGGTTGTACAAAATCTATATTGCTGATTGTTTTGTAAGTGTACTTCATGTAGCCCAATGAATTCAACTTTACTAAGCTTTTTCCTACTTACTTTTAGAATGTAACATTTTCCCAAGCATTTCTATTCCATCGGGTATCCTTGCTTTGAATTATTTATCCATTAGATAACTAATTGACTCCTGCCAGCCGACTGGCTTCCCTGGAACTAGTCATGTCTGTTAACTCTGGGCATTTGGTTGTTTAAAACCCCTTTAGCTTTGTGTTGTTTTGAAGTTCAGCATGAACTGACCTCCTATCAGATAAGCAGACAGGAAAAAATTTGACAATTCTTTTAAGAAAAAGAATCAACAGCAAAACCAAACCCCAACTATTAGATAGTATACTGTTACGTAATATGCAACAATTACACAAATATAAATCTCAGCATTTGTTATTTCTGTGAGGTATTAATTTATAGTGCATGCCTATTCACCACATTAGAACCATGCTGAGGAACACGTGTTCAGGGACCAAGCAAGCGAGCAGCATCTGGTTTGGGAGAGTACTGGTGGAGGGGGTGAGGCACTAAACTTGGGAGTGTCATTTCAAAATCACAGCAGTCATAAACTACAGACTTTCCCCATATAACTTGCAGTCCATAATAATAATAAATGCAGTAAAAAGCACTTCATTCTCTTGCCTGAGTAAGACATAAGACATTTGACGGATTTTTGGACTCTGTTTCATCCAAATTGCCCTTTACTTTTCTGTCTTTCCTTTTATCTGCAAATCACTACCCTTGCCTTTCTTCATATCATGCATTGGCCACAGCATTCATCTTGCCTCTCTGCTACAGTTCCTGCTGCCGACATTGCTCATTTTTAATTGTTCTTAATATCAGCACCCTCATTTCTTGTCTTACTTCTGCCTGGCAACAGACCCCGACTTTTACCACTGTTGATCTAATTATATCTTCTAGATTGGCACTCAGTGGAAATATTCATGTCTTTAGCAGGATGAATTACCAGCACACCTCAGAGAGCAGTGTTATTGCTTAAGGGGAGAAAAATTAGTAGCTTATATAAATAGACAACTTAAGTGATTAAAGTGATCCATGTGAATGCTGTGAAGGCCTTTGTTCCTCAAAAACAAACAAACAAAAGAAACAAAAAGAAAAACAAAAGCCGTAGCAGAAAATAGTTTAGTTAGCAAAACTGATATTGGAATTCAAGAACTTGAAATTCAAGGAGATTTTCTATGCTGTAGTAACTATGTATTGCTTAATTCTTCTCTTTTGCCTTGATTATTATTTATAATATTGAAGGAGTAGAATGTCCTTTTTATGATGATTTGAACAATTCAGAGGGAATCCCCAAGTGAGGCAATGATTCATCAGTGGTGACTCGGTCAGGATTTGTCCTTTGAAGTCAGCACTAGCCTAATGCCAGGCAGATGGTTTGTGTAGCAAAAAGCCAAGCTGCAGTTCCAAACTTTTCAAACAATTAAAGAAGCCAAAGAAATTTTTTTAACAGTAAGGATTTCACTGTGTTCCAGCCTTGTTTTACCATAGTCATATTTTAATGTTTTTCTGGGATTTTCAATTCAATAAAACATAACTTTTTGGTAAAGGACAAAATTATGAATAGGTTTTTAAGTGGTGGGTTTATCTAAACTGGATTAAAGCAGCTGAAAAGTATGATAAACTAACTGTCTCACTTGAGCTCTGTTTCTACTGCCTGTAGAAGATGTCCATGGATGAAGAAGCAGTAACCCAGTACATTAGAGAGGATCTGCACATAGTAATTTTAACAGCAAAATATGTCAGTCCCTGTGATGGAAATCACATTGAGGCCATGAGGCATTTGTTTGGAGAAAATAGGTCACCATGGTGTATTTTGATCAAAAATCTCACAGTTTATAGGACAAAGTTCGCACATAGTTTCTAGTGAGTTCAGTAGAAATGGAAGACCTTCCTCCAATAACCTGGATAACCGAACTTGGTATTCACAGCATGGGGCCGTTTCTACGAAGAAAACTCATTGTTCAAAGGTAAAATATCTGTTTATTTCTTGTGTGCCTGCTGCTCACAGGTAATTTTAGGTCTACTTCAAAAATGCAAGAGATAAAATTTTCTTTCCTAAAAGGTGAGTTAAATTTTTTTGATCTGGTGCTCTGTAGCAGAAAAGCAGTCATACATATGACATGTGAAGAACTCATATTCAGACCAGAGAATAACTAAGCAGTATCAATAATATCTGTCCTCTCTCTTATCTCCTTAAGTTCAGGTGGCTTTTCTGTCTTCTGATTGCAAAAATATTTTGAATGAACTAGTACATAGCCAAGAAAAAATCTGAGCCAGAAACTTGTATTCAAATTGTTCAGCTAGGCTCTCCCTTTGGTTAAAATAACAAAAGTTGTGTGTGAAGTCCTGGAGAGATCTTGCAAAACCTTTACCACGCTGCTAAACCATGGGGCTTTCACACACCAGGTTATATTTTCTGCAGTTGTTTCCAGTTCAGACAAGGCTGGAATGAGAGAGCAGGAGTTATGAGATACCAGTAAATGTCAGTGCTAATGTTATGCAGTGAGCCAGATATTTCCAGACATAGCCAGTGCTCATTCAAGCACAGTCAGCTAATCTATACTATTGCCATGTACTCATGGTAGGAACAGCAAGATCATTTGAGGAAAAGATAGCTGGAACAGGCAATTCTGTATGCAGAGAGTTGGGTAAACATTGAGGCTGGGGAACAGTGAGCCATATTTTCAAACTGCTTTGTAGGAACAGTGCTTTCTTCTGACAGATTCAGGGAAAACAATGCCTTAGTAATATGAAGACAAGGGTCCCTCAGAAGAACAATAAATATCTACCACTCTTAGCAAATTGTGCCAAGAATCATATTTCTGGAAATAATAAAATTGGTTAAGAATTATTTTTTCGTGGACATAAGGATCCAAATTCTGCATCCAAATGCCCTGCTACATGTTTAGCAAGAGATTACTTCCAAAGGATTTTTAAAGATCACTCCCCTCCTCTCATGCTGTTCCCAGCTCCACTTTCTGGATACATTTCCAAATTTCAAACTGAACTATTTCCCCACATAATTTTTTGCTGTTGATTACTGCATATTAATTATGTTGTTACCTACCATGGAATATAACCAGAGCGTGAGAAGCTCTCTGTAGCTGGCTATTTATATTCTTCAAGGTATGACTGCAATGGAGTTCAAAGGTATATCCTTAGTTCATGTAGTCATACTTAAGTTGATTTTAAATGGTCTAGGTCAAGATTAGAGAGTAGTATAACTGACCTGAGTAAAAGACAAGGTTAGATACCCTGTTTTGATCTGCTGTTGGGAATCTACAGTCAGCATCTTGTCTGAATACTGTAATGCAGAGGTAGAGAAATTGTCCTGGTAAACAACTGAATCAACTTCCCAACAACTTTTATGCGGCATAAAATACTATGCATCTTATAATCATGAGGCTGTGGATTATATGAAGTCACAGGCTTTATTAATTTCCCAACCTGGAAGTCCCCTCCAGCTTGGAATTTTCCTACTTAAAAAGTCCCTTTTTGCTAAAAGTTTGACTCAATGCATGTATAACTGTTACGGACCAAAATCAACAGCTCCTCAAAAGACAAAGGCTAGATGGAAAAAGACACACACAAAAGTGAAATATACAATATTATTATTTACAACTCATTAACAAAGTCAAGCACTAAACCCAGTTATTCTGAATCTTACATCTGTTACATGTGTGTGCAGGAAGGGAATTTATTGATACCCAGGAGTGATTTCTCTAGAGTGGTTTATGAATGGAATTTGAGATAAGTACCCTAAAATATAGCTTTAACTCTTCTACATTGAAAAGGAACACAAGTTATCCAGCTACTGAACAAACACAACATGAGTGGAGAAAGTTCGTAATTAGAGATCAAGGGTCAAAGTTATATCTTGATCTCCCAATGATTTATTGAGTTATCTCGACAAGTTGCAGTTGTGTGACTCTGTTGGCACATAACCATGATTCTGGGTAAGTATGCACACAGAGCATTTCCGAAATGCATCACGGTGCCTGCGGAATGCACCTGTTACACTGACAGGCTTCACATACTTTCCTGCAGCAGATGTATATCTGCACCTGTTTGCCCTCCCTCTTCATTCTCACCACCACTTCAAAAGAACTTGATCTTCTCAAGCAACTCCTTACTGTGCAGTCTGTGTCCTGGTGCAACTTCCAATGAGTTCTGTGCCTGCTGCCCTGCATGAGGCCAGAGGGACTTGGAGTGGAAAAGCAGGGTGTGTTCTTACAGAGACATGGGCACTGCCATGTGGAGATGGGTTTCACCGTGATAAGGACCTTAGCTCCCATGGCAGCTCATCACTTATCAGCAGACTTTGTGATACTACTGTATTCTCTCTTTTTCATTTTCTTCTTGCACAAGTGAACTACCCTCTACTTGTGTATTTTAACTTGGTTCTCAGAAATGGGAGTTATCCAAGATGAGCACATGCAACCTATTCTGCAGAAATCCCAGGATGCTCCTTACTTGGCAGGTATTCTGATACCTCAGGAGTGACAGTGTAAGTAAATGTGTTAGCAGAGAGAGAAAGCCCAAAGAAGTGAAAATACAAGCTGTTAGGACCACTTGATATGAGACAAAGTTTATCAAAAGAACTGACTTGACGTATTAACTAGTTCCTCGTGAAGAGGTACAATGTCACACAAAACCCAGCCTACAGCTTCCTGGTAAGAATTGGATCATCTCCCTGTAGGTATAGGAGCAATTTTCACTCTAGACACAGCTTTTGCTTCCTAAGTTAAGAAATATCGATTTCATAAGAAATGCTTTTTTAAGAGAACTAATAGGTTTTGTGTTAAAATGTGTAAATGGGATGAAATTTGATTTGGAAAAAAAAAAGGAAAAAAAGAAATTTTGTATGCTTATGTCTCTTTTAACTCTTTTTCATGTAGAATTTGATTGCTATTTTAAAATTCAAAAGTATAACAACTCACAAAAGAATTAAGCAAAGGGGTTTTGATTTACGTTTAGGTCAAAGGATCCATAATGAAGCATTTTAAAAATTCATTTTGTGAAATAGTTCTAAATTATGGCTTTTCAGTCCCCATTTTTAGTTTTGAGCTTCTAATATTTTTTTAAGGAAGTCCATTTCTATGTTGAACTTTACTATTAATTACCTTTTCTTCATCTTGGGTCCAAGGAGTAGACATATGTGGGTGAGACAGACCCCCAGAATTTGCTTCTTTACCTGGAATTTGAGTAGTCAGTGATTTTTCTACTGTTATTGCACTGGTATTGCAGGATGAAAACAGCCAAACAAACTAAGGGAAGCTCTTCTACTTCACCTTTTTATCAACATACCTTACATTAATGCTTTGTATTATTTGTTGCTCCTTGAGTAGGCCAAGGCAGGTCAGGATTGGGAGAGTCAGACAATCAACTCTATTGTTAATGATCTGTCACAAGCCAAAAACTCTCAAACTTCTCCCTTGTTCTCCTTCCCCATATTACCTCCCCAGCAATCTCATGGCCTCTGTTCCCATAAGGTGCTATGAGAAGGGACTGACAGGAGTTGCTGTGAGGAACATGAGGAGCATGGCACCTCAAGAAAAAAGTAGAAAGCATTCCCCAGCTTAAATTTATGATGGTGGACAGAAGAAGCCTATATCTCCTAGGACCTCCTATCTATCCACTGTCAACCACACCCCCACCTTCATTCCCAAGAGTTTTGTGGCCAGGCACTTCCACTCAAAAATCCCTAAATTTTCTTTGAGGTTTATTGTAAGGGTCATGGACTGCTTCTCTGAGCTGAAGTGATGAGAAAAGGGATTTTCCCACAAGCAGTGGGAGAATGGAAATTTTGCGAGATGCATATTGCTGAAATACAAAATGAGTGATTATAAACACACATTCTGGCTAAAAAATGAATGAATACAGTAGTAGGTAGAAGTGCTGTATCATAGCCTGTATTCAAGGTACAGTTGCTAGCTTATGCTCACATATGCACAGTGTGTATATATGCATATATGTGCATATTGTCAGAAGCTACTTCTCAGTTGTGCCTATCAAAATGGTGTTTGTGGTGGAAGCAAACCATCTGCTTCACAGCACTTCTATTTATAAGATCTGCAGCATGGCAGTGTAACACATGCAATGTCACTTCAAGCCCTACTCCCCCAGATGAACTTCAATATGTCACTGGGTCGTCCCACCAGCTCCACGTTGTCTCTGTAAACAGAAACCGTATCTCCCTGAAGTCTGAGTCAGCAGCTGTACTGGAGCAGGATCTATCTTTAGGATTTGCAGAATGTGTAATCTGATGTTGAAAAAAACCACAAGAGGGTATTTGCCACCTGACTATGGAATGGACAGTGGCCCTTTAATAGGAGTTTCTACAAGTCTGTCTTCACAAGTATAGATTAAACTTCTGTGGCATTTGCTTGAGTTTTCCAAGGCTGGAGGAAAACCTTCCACTTTAAACTCCTTCTGGGAGTTCTGACTCTGAATTTCTTATCTGAACTGCATGCCAAGTTAGGGCTATGGGCTTATCAGTTTTGCATATCAGATATGCAATGTGCATACAATATTTACCTTCAATTTTGGGATTTAGGCCTAAATCCCCTTCAGGCATCAAAGAAATAAATGTAGCAATACATAATGGCCAGACTTCGTGAACGAAGATCTGTGGAAGGTCTTTGTACGCCTTCCAGCCTGCGCATTGGATTTATTTTTAGGTGGGACACAGTGCGCGCAGAACTGAGCCCACCCTTTAATCCTAAGGTTCGTCTGCCGGGGCCAAGCGAGCTTGGACAGTGGCAGCGAGGTCCTCAGGACGTAGGTGGATTGCCTTACAGGGCTAACGGGCTCCACCTACCCGGGGAGTTTCCCCGACCGGGAATCGAACCCGGGCCTCGGCAGTTACAGTGCCGTGTCCTTAACCACTAGCTGAAAAGCCTCTGAGGTATACACAAACCTGACAGGAGCATGAGCAGACCTAAATAAACATTATGAAACAGCATGTTACATACAGCTGCTTTCCTTCTGCATTCCATTAGAACTTTTGCACCCATTTTAGTGCCCTTCTGCCAGTGCAGCTTATTCCTCTCCAGCATTACCATTGTTCAAGAAATAGCCTACAGATAATGGTTCTTGTTGACACTGTAGGAGGGCAAAGATTTTTGTGCCAGAAACTGCTTCAAGTATTTTCCAGATGTGGGACATGTGATGAGTATACCTGAGTGGACAGGTTCCTTTTTCTGTTGTATTTTGATGGCAAAGATACATTTCATGCTTTCTTTGACCTCAATCCCTGATGGAATGGAAATACAGTTGATGAGTTCACACAACTTTCCTGTATCTGATCATATGATATTATTGACAGTGCTTTCTATTCATAGGAAGATGACACAGGTTCATCAGTATTTTTTGTCTTTTATTTCTTGAAGGGGTTAAAGTCACTTATACCAACAAGTGACTTCTCCAGAGAAAAAAACAACATGATACTTTGTCACAAGTTATGTTGTGTGGGAGACCAGGCAAAATGGAATTAGCAATGTTCTCCACAGCAGCAGTGCACGGCATGATCTTGTTAAAGAATTATGCTGCTTCATAATCCTCAAACAAATAACATTATGGTATAATGGATTGTTTTTTACTTCCTAAGCAGAAGATGGTAGGTTTGTTTTTCCTATTAAACCTAATTTTCATTTCAGACACAAGATAAATGATACATTGATGCATTTACTTATCTTTTTCTTGAAGTTTACAACCAGAAAGCGGAAACTTATTTTGTGAATCTGTTGGTGTAAACAAAGCCTATTCTCCTGATTCATAATTTATCGTTTCTTTCTGCTGCTTAGAATCTGACTATTGAGGGAAGAAACTGTTAATCAAATGCACTTGATATTCTTGATAGCAAAAAAAAATAAATTGTTAAATATACCATTTTTTTCATCTCACTTTCAGAAATGGGTAAAAAAATATTCCCAGGTCAAAATAATCATGATTAAAAACCCCATTCTTCTTGTTTTGCTTTGCAGAATCTCTCCTTAAAATATAGCTGATAATAGCACTGTTAGCATAATTTCAGGTCAATTAAATTTTTTTATAATTTTTTATAGATGCTTCAATCTCTAAATGATCATTTCCAAATAGAGAAGTAGAAATGTATCTTTCAAAAAATATTGAAATTAAATATTCTGGATTTAAAAGAAGAATAACATTTTTTAAGGTAAAACTATTGAACAAATGTTAAGACATACTTTTAAATAATGTTGATCTACTTGAAAATATATTACTTAGACATAAAGTTAAAAGTCTGAAAAACATTATGCCAAGTATTTAAAAATCTTTGGACACTTTTGGCCCCTGGCTATTACCCACTAATAACTGAGAATGGAATAATCTTCCTGCAAATTAAAGTACCTGAAAGCAAATACAAATATGTAAGAACTCATTCTATTCCTGATTTTCCTGGGTTTATTCCATTTTGTTGCCATACTCCCCAGTTTCTTTTTGCCATGACACTGTTTTCTGCCAAATTGAAAGAAAAATAAAATATTTGTGCAGTAGCAAAGATCTTGTTGTGCTCGTTTTTTGCATCGTGGTCATGCTTTCCTTATGGTAGCTCAGTAAAATATGACCTCCCAAAACCCTGTCATCAGCAGCTAGTTTGGAACAAAGCTTAGTCTCAAAAAATATTAAACATAACAAAAAAATAAAACAGTATGCCCACAAAGCTTAAAGGATAGTTTTATCCTCCACAGTGGAGGATAAATTTCAATTTGAAATTTTTACAGTTACAATATGTTTACATATGTGTATGTCTTTCCACCCAGCTTTTCTCTGAAGTGATGAAGGCAATGACTCCCTGTGCTTAGGAAAGATCATTGTACTTCAAATAACACCAAGGTGTTGGTGACTTTAGTTCTTCCTTTTTGAGTCTTCTGCTGAAGGTTATAAATTTTGCACTAAATTCAATTTAGTGCAGAAAGTGATGATGACCAGGAAGACAGAAGGGCTTGTGTTTACACCTGCTTATCAACACACACCTGGTAAAGAGGCCACATTCTGAATTGTCTGTATTCTTCCTTTTCTTAAAAAAATGAATCTCCTTTAAATTTTCAATGGATCAGGTAGTTGATGACTCTGAGTGTACTGGATTAATACAGTAGTTTGCAGCCTCAACTCTCTCTTCGAATAAGCAGCATGTAGAGCCTCCTCCTCACTCATGTATCTCCACTATATCTGTTTCTGAGCAGGCCTGGCAACAGGGTGGAGGGACAACCACACCACATGACACTGCCATAATCCAGTACTAGGATACCAAAAGGAGGTGGGATGGTATTATACATAACAGACACATGCCCCATGGAAATTCTATGATACAGTTACCTAATGACCCCAAACATTTCCCAAACACTGAGATCGTATAAATAGATCAGTAACAAACTGTCAGGGTGAACAATATTTTTGCATCAAAAGTCATGGAGATAAATGAGGTAAGGGAAGGACAGGTAAAACCAGAACCCAACAAAAGCCCCAAATAAAATGAAGGGGATATTTTCAGATGATAATTAATTAGTCCTCACTGTAAGAGAAAAAAAGATTACTCTGGTTGCTCATAGGAGCTGGAAAAATACATTCATTAAGAAGCAGGCTGTCACCTGCACACTCAATTCTAAGGGGCTGCTAGATATCAGCAATGCGTAGAGCAGCACGAAGGCTGGTGAAACCAAAGCCAACACTACTGCCCTAGTGTTTCTTCCTGGTGTTCCTGGTGACCCCTTCCTAGTGTTCTCTGCAAGTTCAGACCTGATAAAAGAATTGATTGCATTGACTTGACCTTGAATGCTAAGGTAGCTAGTATTTTAGTCAGGTCAAAAAGGTGACCCAGACCCAATTAAGGGCACTAAAGTTCTAGAACACAGAAGTCTTGAACACAGAAGTCAAGGTAGGCCCCTTAGGAAAAATTCACTCAAAGGTAGAATTTGCTTACAGCTTACAACTGTGAAATAGAGAAAGCTGATCGGAAGCTGAGCTCTTCATTTAAAGATACAGGAAGTCATGACGCTCTTTTCCTATCACACCTTTTCTAGAGAGTAGACACATAGACAATTTAAAAGAACTAGGCAGGAATTGCTCATATAAAATGGTATAACTTTATAGATGGACACAGTGCTTCTTTTCAAGGGATAGTTTCAGGATGGAAACACTCAGTCACAACCGGGAGACACCAACCAGGCCTAGACAGAAAAGCAAAGCAGTGCATGGGCCTTCTATCTAAGACCAACTTGCACAAACTGATCATGTCCACATGATCCCCAGACCACTGGGGTCTGTAGTGGTATTTCTAAAGCCCTGTATGGAATCTTTTCTTTTGAAGTTCATTTATTTCCCGCTGGAAGTGCCTGAATAAATGGGGAAGTTGTGATGTAACCCAGCAGAGCAGTGCCCATATATAGGATGAGACTGAGAATGTGGGCAAATATGGTCTCGTCTAAACTGCACAGAAGGTGACCCAATAGGTCATGAGGATAACTAGCAGTGCTATACATGAGTTTAGTTTGTGTGAATGTAGGAGCCCCAATTAGAATTACACATCCTCCTACGTTTCCTTTCTTGCAGGACAATCTCAATCATGAACAAGAGCAGAAGGAGATAGTCTTCAACTCTCAGGTGAGAGGGCAGGACTTTGTGTGGGTGAAGATTGCAATGCTGGCTGATCTAAGCCTCTGTCCTGGAGAAAGGGTGCCTGGGATGCCTGTCCCTCCCGGTGGGCTCACATATCTTACCGTGAATAGCTGTGGGTAAAGGGCAGAACTGCAGAACTAGCTCCCTGCCTACCTGAGGAAATAATTTGTCTTACATCTGTTAATAAATCTTGAATCACTTGGCAGACTTATAGAAAAGAGAAATAGGGAGCCTGTCCCTGTGTGCATGTGTATGAGCATGTGCGTGTGTTGGAGGGGGCTGTCCCAACACCCACTCTTTCAAAGAGATCCTGCTTGTGGGTGCATTTCTGGAGGGTCTTAATATGGATGTGTTTGAAGCCCATTTAGGCAAAATGATGACTAGTAGCTATATCCCAGCTTCAGGGAGGGGGCATTAGAGACTAAGCTGCTCTGGCTGGGGCAGTCTGTGAAAGAACCCCTGGTACTCAAAATTTTAAAAGTCAAACACAGAGGTTTGTAGAGAGAAAATGTCTACTAGGGTGAGAAGGGTTTTAGTCTAAGTATTACTTTTATTTTTGTGCTCAGTTTTATCTCTGATCAGTTCCATGCCTTTTATTATATGCATTTCAGGTTTGCCCTGATTCTTGCATGTTGCTGTTGAAACAGAATAGCCTTGGGTATAAAAGCCATGAAAGAGAAAATTTACTTTCCCCACTGATCAGGTATAGAACCTGGAACTGATTTTTCAATTCTCTGTTCTGTTTAATACCTACTGTGCCCTTTCAGGAGTGGTGTGGTTTAGGATTACTAGAAGACTGACCTTTAAATATGGACCCCCTTTTCCTCTGCAAATTAATTCTGTTATGTCAATATTTATATTATACTCTTGGGAATCTCTTTATTTGACTTTGGGAACTTATCCAGAATTTGATTGTCTGGGAGAAAATAGTCTGTTTTGTGTATGTAAATGTTTTTTCAGGTCAGGCAGAAAAGAAGTAGGTCAAATTTTATATCCTCAAATTTTGATCTAAAGGATGGGAAAACAAAAATAAAAAGGCATCACATGACAATGCTTATGCTTTGAAACTCTTTTTCTACCAGAGTTACTCTGAGGACATTCACACAAATCTGTATACACAGATAACAGGGCAGTGACTAATAAACAAGTTCAGTTATGTGAAATGGGGCACATCAAGTTCATTAACAGCTGTATGATCCAGGTAACCATTTCTTCTCACTTCCCTTCTTTTGTCTAGGAACTGCAGTACAGGCAGGGACAGTGAAAGGCAGAAGAATAAGTTTGTCATACATTCAGCTGATAGTGTGGAGTTGCTATCTGCACACAGGAAAATATATTCTGTTCATCTCATTACTGTATCTTATCAGTCTTTGGTCAAACAGTATATTTGCTGTCATTTTTTAAATTGGTCAAATATAGTTTGAATTAAATTAGCTTAAAGCTTTAGTGACAAATTGTGTAGCTGAAACCTTTTCAGGTTCCTTCGTGTATTAGACCTTCTGAAATACGATTGTACATTGACACCATTTCTAGGCAAGTATTTTAACAGCAACAACAGAGGCAATAACGTCCTGGACCTTTAAGTGCCAGGTATCTGTAAAGTAGCTCTTCTCTGGGGAGCTGAAAAGAATGCAAAAGGAAGCATTAACTGGCTTGGCTGTCAGCCTAACCTGCAGTGCCTTTGCCTCTACTGTGGGAAAACTTACTGCAGTGTCACAGCCCTGCTACTATCAATTAGTGTCAATATGAACAAAGAACACCAGATATAAGGCCAATGTTCTGGAAATATAACAAGCAAAATGATGTTTTGTAGCAAACCTGGACTTCCACTTTGTATGTGAAAGAGGATCCAGGAAAGGGAAAACAAAAGCAGATTAGTCATACATCTAAATTTAGGGTTTTTTCCATACATGCTACTGTTTCAGATCAGTCATGGAAACTAATGAGTTCAGTGTTATGAGATGAAAGGAATCTCATAGTGACCTGATATGAACTCAGGGAAGACTGATAGGAGGATTTGGCACTGAATATGGAGGACCTTTTCATAGTCTCCTTTTAACAGCAACACCCATCATGCTGTCAGCTGAGAAAATAAAATTGGCCCATTTCTCAGGCCTTCCATTTAGGATGTTCTAATATCTGGCCAGAGAGCTGGCTTGATTTTCTGACTCTACTTGAAGGCAGCACATGACTTTCCCCAAAGGAAAAAGGGGTCTGTTGACCAAGAGAATTGTTACCCCACAGATATCATACAGACCTCCTTCTCAAAGTGAAGGACAGCATGAGACACCTGTTTGCAGTGCAAGCATCCTACTCTTTGTGTTCAGTGCATACAAATTTTAGAAATGAGAACCGTTAACCCTTGGTTATTCATTTATCTCTGTAATGTCTCCACTGTGGTTTGCAGTTCTGCACTGGTGAAATAAAAGAAGTGAAGATCAGCCTATAGAAACTAAAGTTCATAGCATACAACTATTATAACTTACATGTATGACACTATTAACTGCTTTCTATGGGCAGCAGGGACAACATTGGCATATCCTTGCTGTCAATGTGTACTCACCAAGACCAGAACAGAGCATGCAGATTGAAGCAGTTTGATTAAGGTTGTTAATAGTCACTGCAATCAGTTTTCTAACATCTAAATTCATCAATGTGCCTATAACAGTTGAAGTCTGGCTTAAAATCCACTGAAGGCTATCAGTATTTATGCATGTCTTGCTCTGGTATACTGCTATATTTATTTGCTTACATTTCTTTAATTCATTTATTTATGTAAAAATGACCTTGCTATGTGATTTTAATGAGTTTTGGAAATGAATTTTTGCTCTGTCCAAGAACATATTGCTCAGGTGTTCAGTGCATGTAAATCAGAATGAGTCTATTATTAATCATAATTTTGTTTGCCTGCTTAGAAAATAATGGTGCCAACAGTGAATTTTATTATTATTTTCTTGTACATTGTTCTATATAATACACAGTTCAGAGAACACATGCTGTGCCCTCCCCCTTTTAGAAAAAGGTAGGGTGTATGACTTTTTGCTAGTGGTAGAAATAATGCAATGTTGTGCACAGCTACGTGAGCCAACCCTAAGCAATCCATCTCAGATACTGGAAGTAATTCAAGTTATAGAGAGTTCTGAGTTAAATGTATGGTTCATAAAACCACCGGCAACTGATTGAATTCACTTAGAGCCATCATATGCCATTGCATGGCACCATTTAGGCACACTTTGAGGCCCAAGGACTTCAATCATTGTAAACAGCAAACATAGAGGTTTTGAGAACTTAGTGCTTCAGGTTGGTTCTTTGGTTAACTGTCTAAAAACAGTGCAATAGTTCCTGAGGAAAGCTGGGCTGCATGCTGTGCTGATGGTGTAAACTGGTGAGGACCCTCTCCAAGGGTGATGAAGCTATTGGTTTTTGTGCATCTACCTTGGAAAGCAGGATGACTCAGCCAGAATTCCTTCTGATGACAGCAGCTGTAATATGATTCCCTTTGCAACCATCACTCTCTTCAGCTTACTTGAATCTTTGGCAGAAAACTTGCCCTTGAACAGTGATTATGCAAGAGAGAGATTTAAAGAGAAGTTCAGAAAAGTCATTGTTTAGTAAGACCTAAATATGTTTATAGAAATATTCTCCTAATCTGAATATAATTATAGGAATTGTCTATAAAACAGAAGGTCTTTTTCTTTCAGGTATTCTGCTATATAAAGAAAATAGTTATAATAAAGAGGGAAAGTTTCTTTTACTCAAAATGACCATACCATCTTGGATAAAAATAAAGTATTTCAAGGAACAAAAGAAGAAGCACTGACCTATTCAAACTTGTGCCTTTGTGATCCCACTATGTGGAAAATCATGATAAAATACTTTCATGACTTCACAGTATATCTTAATTAGAGTTTGGCTTTAATTGCCATCTGTTATCACTGGTGATGTAGGTCAAAATATGTGCTTGTCTGTCTGCTTACATAGTCTTCAATTTTTACTTTTTTTTCATAAAAGATTACTTATGCTGCTCCAGGTTTTATCAGTTTTCCTTGATATAGTATTAGATTTACCAAAGAAACAATGCAACACTGCCACTTCAAATTGTCAAATTATATCTCATGCCCTCACATAACATGCAATGGAGTACTTCACAGAGGTTAACCATTAAACAGACTGGCAGTCATATTATTTCTCTTACTGCAGTGGGTTTGCATCAGGCAATCATATTCTGCCTTTATGTGTTACATGGTTAAATATTTATATAAATATTAACAATATTTTGAAGAGTGTATTTTAAACTTCTTTTCTGATTGATGTTCCCTTCTGTAAAAATTGGAGGTCTGAATATCCTGTTTTGCATAGTTCTTTTGCCTATCTCATGCTAGTACATGGGGTGTGACAGAACAGCAAGAAGAAGTAAATGAAACCTTAAATTCAGCAGCTCAAAGTCTACACAAACAGTTCAGAATATTCTTAGACATAACTGAAGTAACTGAGCTAGAAAACACCTCAAAAGATCACTCAATCTGTCTCCCTGCCCAAGAAAGGATCAGCTTTATTTATGGTGCTCCTGACAGTTTGTCTAATTTGTTCTGAAAGACCTTCAAAAGGGGAGATTTCATGATCATCCTACATAATCTATTTCAGTGTTTCACTATTTTTATTACTAGGAACCTCTTGACATCTTAAATGAAATTGAAATTTCATTTTTGAAATGAAAAAGCCTTTTTGAAATTCAAAACCATTACATTTGGTTGTAACAGCATGCATGTGGAGTATGTTGTCTCGGCAGGCAGACTTTAAGTAACTCAAACCAATTTTTACCATGTATTGTAAAGTTCCATTTGTTTACCCCTTCCTGCCTTACCTAGATTATTCCTTCCAGCAGTGTGACTTTGCTCTAGTTCTTACAGAGGTGCCATATTTTTCTCCAGGTAATTTCTTTAAATAATCAAAATTATTTTGAATTCTTACCCTATCTTGAAAAGGGTTTTCAGGCCTTTAAAATCTGATTTTATCTGAAAATCCAGTAAACTTCCTTTTTATCTATCTTTCAGGATATTTTAGTGAAAATATAAAATATCAGGCACAAGACACACATCCTATAAACTTCACTAAATACAATTTGACCCAATTTACTTCTCTCCATACAGAAACAAGAGGACAACTGGTGATCAGGTTATGAGTCAGGTTAAACCTGACTTTTCATGTTCTTTTGAGGCACTGTGATCAGCTGCTACTCTAGGTATGTAACGATGTCCAGTCTAAGACTTTCCATGGATGAAGCAAAACATAGACAGTGGAATATTAAATACAAGTTGTGATATGGTGACAAAGAAGATGAAGAATTCAATCATTAGAAAATTAAATGAAAGAACATGAAGGATATTGCAAGGCTCCTTGAGCATGTGTAAGAGAAAGATTTCTGTATAAAATTTGGAGGAATCCTGACTGCAGTTTGAATATTTGTGGGACAGAGGTCTGACTCTGAATGTTGGACAACATCAGAGGCATCAGGGAAATCATAAGGACCAGAAAGTTAACTGTGAAAGGGATTGTGATGTTTTCTTCCACAAAGCAGAAGGAAAGAAGGATTGATTTAGTTTTAGTCTAAGGAAGAAAAGTGAGAATATTCCTGAGCAATGGAACATTACAGGAAAGTGGACAGAAAGAAGTCAGAATTTAATAGGAAGACTGGAGAGACACTTTCACAGAAGTCAGAAGAGACAGCAATGACAGATACCAAGGTTCAAGGAATGATTAGCCAGTGAAGATGTTTACCTGCACAAAATCATTTACTTTAAGAATAATAATAATAAAAAAAAGTAATAAAGATTTATTTAATGCTTCTGAAACTTGATCCAGACCCATTCAAACCAATGGAAAAGTTGCAGAAACTTCATGGAGTTTGGAGTAAATCTCTTAGTGTGTGCCATTGAAGCATTATGGGATAAATTATTCCCTGGTATAATTTTATGAAAGTAAATTGAATTTATCTTAGGACTCTGTTATGTCAAATATACATTCATTCTTTCATTGCATAATTCATCCTTTCATTCATTCAAATGAGATCTCAGTGTGCTGTAATCAGTGGACTTACTGGAAAAAGACAGGAAATATGTGCTGTGAAGAGGAACATTAGCTAATAAGAATTATGGTTTCAAAAGTTTTTGTTTCAGCACCTATTTTTAAATACCTTTCATAATTTTGAAACTTAAAAAAAAAAAAAGAGCCACAAAAATCCCCCATACACCATCAGGGGGGCACTCCTCATATTCCATTAGATTTGTGGTTCCTATCTGATGAAAACAGCACTGAGCTGGAACAAACAGTGCGTCAAGGATGATTATGTAACATGAGATGAAGAAATATTTCTCAACCCAGTGCCAGGAAAGCTACAGGCAATTCTGGAAGTCACATGCTTTCTGGTGGGATTTTTTTGCATTTTTGTTTCTGTGTCTTGTAACCCTATTTCGGAAGTCAAGTTGCAGGAGGAAACAGCCAGTAAAGAGGATTTTTTCTGTGTTTGTGAATTCCGGTTGAACCACAATGAGCACATTCTTCCTTCTCTTTTTTGTGTGCATGCTTGGAGTTTTGTTCTTGTAGTAGTGAAAGTTAAACGGATAGAAAGGCATCAATGGGGACATTGTTGAACTGACCTCTGGTGACCATCAGAAAACAAATGAGGGCCAGTAGATGGACACTGACTTAGCTGGTCATATTTGCAGTGTATGACAGCTATTTTCAGATGAATTATTGTACAGTGGATTCTAAACAGTTTGTTATGTTTTGTTCACAGTGTCATTAAAGACTAAATGCCAGTGGGAGACTAAACACTGTATTCTAACAAAACAGCAGATAAATGTCTGGAGAAAGAACAAAACAAAGCAAAATAAAACAAAACAAACCAGGGATTTTGCATAGTAGCATATAATATGTCTGAAAAGAGTGATAAAATGATAAACAGAGCTATGGAAAAATTTAAATACAAATCAAAACAGGTTACTGTGATCATTGTGTCAGCTTCAGCTGTCCTGAGCTGGCAAAAACATGTCTGTGTGAGGAAGAGAGGGGCTGAACAAATCCTAAACCTCAGTGCAAAATTCGATCTGACCACAGATGGGTTGGTTACACAAGGTTGATAGAATTATCACACTAAACAGTGTCATCTAACCCCATAGCCTGGAGCTAGTCCCAACTTCAGCTATATAAGAAATTGATACAATATGGAGCAAAACTACTAAAATTGCTTTTAGAAGTAGAATCCATATATACTAGGGTGCATCTCCTAATTTTTATCATGGTAAATTCCAAATTTTCCATAAGTGTCACTAATTTCAGCTTGTGAAAGGCTTAATTGCCTTAAAATATTGTCATAAGCCATTTGAGACTTTAGCACTTAGATAATCAGTGATGGCTCGATGTGACATAGGAACTGTAACAGACAACCTTTTTTTTCCGAAAAGGACAGTCCAATGCAAGAGCAGCAAAACAGAATCAGAGGTTCACAGAATCACAGATGGATAAGGTTGGAAGAGACCAAAGTGGGTCATCTCCTCCAGCCTCCCTGCTCAAGCAGGGTCATCTTAGAGCATGTTGCACAGGGTTGCATCTGGACAGTTCTTGAATATCTCCAGTGAGGGGGACTCCACAGCCTCTCTGGGCAATCTCTTCCTGTGCTTGGTCACCCACACAACAAAGTTCTTCCTCATATTCAGGTGGAGTTTCCCATGCATTAATTTCTACCCATTGCCTTTTGTCCTATTTCTTGGCACGACTGAGAAGAGCCTGGTTTAGTCCTCTCAACACTCTCCCTTCAGATACTTATAGACATTGATGAGATCTCCTCTCAGTTGCCTCTTCTCAAAGCTAAACAGACCCAACTACCTCAGCTTTCCCTTGTAAGAGAGATGTTCCAGTCCCTTAATCAGTTTTCTTACTCTCCACTTGCTCCAGGAACTCCATGTCTCCCTTGTACTGAGGACCCCAGAGCTGGACAGAGCACTCCAGATGTGGTCTCACCAGGGCTGAGTAGAGGGGCAGGATCAGCTCACTCAAACTACTGGCAATGTTCTTCCTAATGCACACCAGGATATCACTGGCCTACTTAACCACAAGACTGGCTCACGGACAGCTTGTTGTCCACCAGGACCCCCAGGTCCTTCTCCACAGAACTGCTTTTCAGCAGGTCAGGCCCCAAACTGTACTGGTGCCTGGGTTATTCTTCTCCAGGTGCAGGACTTTGTACTTGCTTTGTTGAATTTCAGATGGTTCTTCTCTGCCTGTCTCTCCAACCTGTTGAGGTCCTTCTGAAGGGCTGCACAGCCCTCTGGGGTATTGGCTGCTCCTCACAGTTTTGTGTCACCAATGAACTACAACACCATGTGTTCATCCTCTGGTAGCTGAATCACACCCTAAGCTATAATTCAGATCACAAAGGAAAACTGTATTTAGGTATCCAGACAAGCAAGGTGTCACCAGGACACATAAGTTTGGTTAATCAGTCTTAAATTTTCATTGGCAGTAGTGAGCAAATCTCAAATATCTACAAGGTCAGTTTAGACTCATACTTAACAACTGCACAATTTTATTTCGGTGTTTTGATTTGAGGGCTAAATCCCACCTAAAGGTTTGTATTGGGCTAATATTCTTCGTGTTATATCTTAGTCACCAAAACTACAAATTCCTAAAAAAAGTAGGTAATTATGTTGAAGTCTATTTGTTGGGAGCTGCACTGAGTGAAAACTTAAGGACAAGACACAAGACTACTATCTATTTCTCTCAGGGGAACTACTCAGTTACTACAAAATAAATGCTAAATATTAAGTGTCAGAAAGCTATTTCAAATTTGCACCTTAACCCAGATTCATTTGCCAAGTAGGTAAACAAGATTAATTAGTTGGAAGATTATATTTTGTGTTGTGGAAGCGAAAAGAATTATATAATCACATGAATCACTAGTAGTATCTAGCAAAAGCCTTTACTCATTCCTGTGGGTAAATCAGGTGATCAGGAGAAACAAAGACTACTAAGGGATAGGCAGAGTTGGAGCTTCCTGTCTTCTGAGTCAGGAATCTACTATGAGTACAATAAGGTTTTGCTTCCTTATTTTGTGTGTCACTTTCTCTTCTAAGAAAAGGAGAAGCAATCTTCCCTTCCTACATTCCCAAGAGAAAAGGGAAAAAAAAAAAAAAGAAAAAAAAGAAGAAAAAAAGTGTGGTTATTTACATCTTTCTTTGTATTTTCTAAATGACCCTTTTATTCTCTTCTACTGAACTCTAAATCAGGTGTAATTTTGATTCAAACTATAATCTTATACAAGGAGTAGTAAGAATTTTATAGGAAATCTCATATATTTTCCTCTTAGTTTTGTTTCTTCCTTTTTTTTTAATCTCTCTTTTGTTTATCATTAATGAGGAAACCAATATCAAGAGAGATGGCAACCACACAGACAGACTTTTCTAATTTCACAGACATCATGCAAACATCTGACAATTGCAAGAAAAAAAAATTAAAAAATGGACAGAAGGACGAGCTAAAGAATCTTGATCAATGGATAGAATAAGCTGGTGCTCCTTTATCTATATCTGAGCATATTTTTACTCTGAGGACTCCAAGGCTACAAGCACTGTCCCACAAATCAGTCAAAGCAGGTCTGATTATTCTCTCAGCTATGCTGTTATACAGGAAATCTGTATTGAGTTCACTACAGTTACAGGTAGATGTAAACTGAGACAGAATCTTCACCACAGAATACGAAAACCCTAGATTGGTTGTTAGCCTATTTTGAGTGCCTATGCATATTAGTAAATATAATGTTTACTTATTGTTTTCTTTTTACATACATTTCATATGTACTGTTTTGTACTTGGTATAAAACTAAATTTCAGCAATGAGAAGCACTACCTAACAGGATAACGCCTCCAGAAAATATTTAAAAATTATGGCTGCTTTTCTTGAGCCTTGTGGTGATTTGGCCAGCAATGAACTCTTTTTCTGGGAAGAAAAAAAATCAGGAAGGAAGTACAATCTAAATATGTGCTGTATATTTGTTGCTGTTCAGACTTTTCACACAAAAAGTGATTAAGACCAGTCACATGCCTAAAAGGAATCGTGATGAAGTACTGGGAGCACAACAACACTATCCTATGAGCACAAGGTCTATCCTTACAGTTTCATGGGTCAAAATTAAAGGTGATTTTTAAGAAAAAGTTGATAATTATTTTTATTCTCCTGCTTCATCTCCATATGCAGATCATTTGAAAAACTCTAAATAAACATTAGTGTGTATTAGCCTAATATTCCCCTTCAGGGAAAACTATCAAGAGGAACCAGCAGATAGTAAACAAAAACATTTTTGTTATATATGTGCTGACATGGAACGCAGTTCAGTCATGTTCTAGGGATTTTATGTACTCTTGGGGAAAAAAAATAATTCCATTCTCAATAATTCAGGCTAAGAGAAGTGAGAAATCCCCATTTCACAGAGAGGAAACAAAACATTTGCTGAAGAAACCCTTCACTGAAGCATCAGTTAAGCCCAGACTACAGTCCATATATGAAATAAAAGACCTCAACAACAGTCATCTTCCAACTATAAAAAATCAATGTTGTCCCACAGAACACTTCCTGCAGAGTGATGTTGAACATGACCTGATACCTCGTAGAAGATAAATACATGAACTTGTGGTTTATTTTTTTAAATAATGGCAATAAAATCATAGAATCATAGAATATTCTGAGTTGGAAGGGACCCACCAGTATCATGAAGTCCAACTCCTGACCCTGTGCAGGACACCCCAAGAATCATACCACATGTTTTCCCCAGTACTTCCTCTGTAGAAATTGCAAGATATCACAGGTAGAAGGTATATATGATTTAATCTACTACATCTTTGCCTGTGCATCAGCTTTCTGCATGCCAATTTATCTCTTTCACCTGGAGTACTCCAGACTTACAACAGATTAACATAGTTCTTCTGTACTGTTTTTATTTAATGTACAATACAAAGTGTTTTCTCTTCTGGAGTCAGATATGGAATTCCCTTTGGCCAAAAGCAGCACACCCAGGATGAATAAGAAATGAGTCAATAAACATAATTATTTAATCACTGTAATTTCCCAAGTCCTAGGCACGGTCTATATTTTTTCAAAGATAATTTAATTTTGAGATTTCAGGGTCGAGTACTCTTCAGTACTTGCTACTTAGTGGAATTTCCAACCTAGTTTTAGATTTCAAGGCATGTGAAGAAAATTCAGCACCTGAAAAACTAGTGGTCTGGAAAGGATTTGGTGTTAACCATTATTTGAATACTGTGCTTATCTTACTCTCACAGTGGGGAAAACCATCTCAAATTTGTTATTTCTTTCATGCTTAGAGAAATAAGAAATGCAAAAAAAGATGTGGTGACAACAGTTACATGGTATGGTTAGAATTTAATGCTTATTTTTATTTGTTCACAGTTTTAAATATACTGATGGAAAATATAATTTTCTATATTATGAGTGAAAAGACATTTCTGACTTCTTGTGAATTTTGAATTTCAGGTACCATCCTCAAGTGATTCATATTTTATGTGAAAAAAGTCCACAGTTTAGAATTTTTCTCAAACGTGCCAATATATCAAAACTAAAGAGATATCGAAAGCCACCTTCTGTAACTCCTCAACGGATGACCCTGAAACAGATAAAGTGTAATTCAGATTTCTCCCTACAGAAATACAGATGCACGCAAAATCTCTCACTCTAGCTAAGAGTTTGCTATGCCAGAGTAAAATCAGAAAACTGACTGAAATTATTTTCCCTTTCAAGGACATGTTTCTGCACACAGCATGATCTGTGACCTGTAGTAAATCAACTATGCATAACTACAAACTGACTTACTACTTTTGTATGGTGCCTCTCTCACATTAAACAAATGTATGGTTTATCTCAGCAAAGATTATAAATATTGCCCATCAAGCATTTGCTGTCCTTTTTGTTCTAGTGAGAACCCCACCCTTTCCCTGGAAAGTAAATTATATTACTGTATTTTCCCAAGTAAAATTCATTTTTACAATATTTTCTCCATAGATGTTTCTGCTTTCCAATTGTACTACCTTCCAATATGAACATTGATTTAATATTTCTTCACTCTCTATAGACTTGAATAGTGATGCATTGCACTTCAAATCTCCAAAGCATGTCACAAACACTATTCTGCAACCTCAGAAAAGAATGGAGAAAAGTTGATGCATCTAAAAGTTGATGAGGAGCAGAATTTGGTAAAAGAAAATAAAGGGAAGTTTTATCCAAGAATCTTAACAGACTTAAATGTCAGGAACATTCTTCACAAGTACTGCTTGCATGTTTGAAGGCCATTAGAATCAAAATAGGACATTCAAATCTTGTTATTTATACAGTACTGGAGTGTATGAACCGTATATGTATTATTTCAAGGCCAACAAATCTCTCAGTGGTTTATAGTTGAGTTTGATTTATATATACAAGAAAAAGTTTATTTCTTTTATAAAAAATATTGAGAAGTTTCTCTGAGGGTTTTCCATGACCAGGGTACTCATGGCCACTGCGACAACATCCATAAACACCTGTACTGCAGATGCTTGCTTTAGTGACACTATGTCACATGCATTTAAATTAAACATTTACTGAAGTCCAAACGTAAGTATAAAAATTTCTCTAAAAAAAGTAGAAAAAGACGGTGGAATCTGGTGGGTTGATGGAACACACACAATAATAGTGCAATGAAAAATAATCAACAAGATAGGATGGATTTCGTTCAGTTGAATTTCCTCCTCCACATCCAAGAAAAAAGGCAACAACATCTTTAACCACCTTTAGTGTTTCTGTTGAGTGAGATAAGGAGATCTGACTTTGGCAGTGCCAGGGCTTGGGTTAAAGGGCTCCCTTTTTCCTCCATATCCCCTCCCACCTCAACAGTGGCAGCAGCAATTTGGAGCTTTGCCTGGCTGCTTCTGTTTTCTGCTCTCCCTCACACAAGCAAAGTTATTATTAGGTTCTAAGTCTCATGCATCAGGAAGAAATATACCTCACACTGGTCCAGGGCTCTGGACTACCTGCGCACATTCCTGGGGCTGTGCTTGGTGCTTGAGAAGCACTTCCCCTTGTCTCCCAGGAAAAGAAGAGGTATCAGATGCCTGTCCCTGCAGCTGCAGGTTGCTAATGGGTTTATGCTGAATAGTGTAAAATTCATCTCAGCACGGAGAAATATTGCACAGTAAACAGAGCTACAAGACTGAAGAAGTGAAGAGCAGACATGGAGTGAGTTATGGCAAGTGTTGAAAAACTTTGATCCATGCCCAGAGAAATGAACCTTAGAAAGGCTTGGCAATGTGAAGGAAAGGGGAGGAATGTCTGTTCCTTTGCACTGTCTCCAGCAGTAGTGAGTAAAAGAAAATTAGAGTCAGGAGATGAGCTGGTGAAAGTGAAAAAGTTATTCCTTCAAACTCAGCTCTACAATTGGCATCAGGCCCAAAATCTGTGAGGCTGCCTGCTTTTCCAGGTCTCACTCATCTTGTTGGTAGGTGAAGGGCAGTGAGAGCTGCCATGTGTCACAAATAGCACATGGCACCTGAGCATCTGTCATACCTCCTTACACCCCAGGCAGAGGGTCACTCACTGCACTCCTGCAAAGCACTATTTGTCTCACAGGAACGTGCTACAGGCCAAAAGTCAGGCAATCACAGGCACCAGATTCAGTTGTCTGTTGTTAATAATTCCTTGTAGTTCACAATCTTTGTAACCAGCCCAGGCTTCATTTCTCTTAGAAACTGGGCCGGCAGCTATCAGGAGATGTGTGAAAACAGAGATAAACCAAATCTATTATTACACAAATAGCCTCATGATTAGGAAATGTGGACCTTTCATATTGTAAAGGGAACATGCTCAGGTTAGCACTGTGATTCAGGACCTCATGCAGTATTGGCTCGTTTGAGGGGTGTACAGAGTACAGTGTGCTGGAACCCCTCCAGCCTCACACATAGTTCTGCAGAAGTAAACTGAGCACAAAAAAACAGCGTATACTGCACAGGTTCTCAGAATAAGCTGATCCACAGAAGTGAAGCAATCCTGAGAAGACACCCTCAGCCATCAATAAAACTGAAAATCCTAGAAAACCAGGAAAATGCTTACTGTGTTAATCTGTTACCCATCGGTCAAGAGAAAGATCAAATCTTTGAGGATTTATCCTAAAGGACATTGCAAAGCTCTTTCCTCTTCTTAGGAGACTATAATCTGTTCGAGGTAAAAAAGCCATAAACAATAAAACCCAAGTTGCTCCCATTGGGTCAGCTTGATTGCCATCTCCTCTCATTCTGTTTTCAGTGAAGTGTACTGTAACTGTAACCACTGAGCAATAGAAAAGAATGAATGTATTAATTGCTAATCTGTATTAAGGGTTTAAGTAAATGATAAGTTTGGAATTTCCTTTAGTGGCTTATATTGTAAGTATACTTACAATAATGTTTTGAACTATGTACCAAACTTTTAGATCTGTCATAAGACTTTTCTTATTTTGCCTGGAGACACATAATGTGTCAGCCTGCCGCTGTGAGCTGTTTTGCTGTGCAGAGCTGGGGATATGTTCACTCTCACGCAAATCAGCACAGGCAGGATTGTGCTTACAGAACAATTTTGTTTTCAGTAAGCAAGAATGAAAGTTTCAGTTAGGAAACAAATTCAGGTTTCCTAAAGTGAGATTAATTTTGCCCTGTGATGTCTTCTTAAAGCCAGTGGAAGGCTTAATTTTCCTGTGCCTTAATTAGAACTAAGATGAGTTATGAGATATGCATCTGGAGTCACAATAGTAGTCGTCAAATATAACATGTGGAGACATAAGGGCAAGAACAGAAAGCTGATATATTTAGAATAATTATTATATTTAGAATATATTTATTATAATTTAGATATATTTAGACAAGTTTTTAGACTTCAAAGCACCATTCCAGACTGAAGAACTTTCTGTAGTTTTTTATGCTGAGATGTATTTGCTGAACTCTGACACAGGGGATGTTAGAATACAGAGAAATTTTTCTGAAAAGTGTTGCAAACTGACAAGAATTACACAGGAGATGCCATTGATTCATTGAACTGTCCAGTCGTAGTTTGACTATAGCAAAGATGGGGCAGTGTATGTGTGACAGGTTTTTTGAGCTCCACATATTAGCTTTGCCCAGTGTAATTTGTATTTTGGCGTGATAGCTTTGGGGCTTCAGCAGAGGTGACAGAAAGGCTTTAGTCAAACAGTAATGCAAGGGTGGCACAGCAACTTAAGCAAGAACAGTTCATTAACTATCTGGAGTCACCCTGTTACTCTGACCTCTTTGGTAACCAAACAGCTCCAGATAGTTTGAAAGCCTCCCTGTACAGTTACACTCACCCAAACTAAGTTGCCGCAAATGGTGTAACACAAGTGTACTAAGTCAAGCTAACTCTTCAGCTGTGTGAGTGGGTATCATACATTATAACCTTAGTTTAGTAGTGACAGACATACTAATTAATCCCAAATACTACCTAAATTGACAGTAAAATTAAATTATAGGGAAAAGAGCAGTCTCAAAAGAAAAAAGCTTAGCAGAAGGACCTGTGCCATTCCCTTATAAACCACTGTTGCTTTGACAAACTTCAAGCTGTTGCATTAAAGCAAAGTCTGTTTCATTAAAAAAGGCCTGTTTTTAGCTAGTTGAAGTCATCTAATCTAGCTATAAATGTCTAAAAGACGGACATTGGAATCTGAGATAGTAATTTTAGCTTTTCTGTATGGTCAGAAGCTAGCAACAGGATGATTCTTGTGGGCTGTATTTCCATCACTATCTGAATATGAGACAAATCTGTCTCTGCCTATTTCTCCTCACTGACTATAAAAAGTTTAGGGTGAATAGCTTAGGGTTAGATGTTTACATTTTAGATGTGCAATTTATCACAGACTAAATCTTTTCCCTCTGTTGTTACTACCACCTTAATATAAAGGCCCAAAATGCATGGTCAGAAATGTAAATAACATTCTTCAGTTTTACCATGTTTGCTTTTTAGCAATTATGTTAATTTATTATATATGAAATATATTGTATGTATTATATGTTTGGGAGCCCCTGGTGGTCTAGTGGTTAAGGACACGGCACTGTAACTGCCGAGGCCCGGGTTCGATTCCCGGTCGGGGAAACTCCCCGGGTAGGTGGAGCCCGTTAGCCCTGTAAGGCAATCCACCTACGTCCTGAGGACCTCGCTGCCACTGTCCAAGCTCGCTTGGCCCCGGCAGATGAACCTTAGGATTAAAGGGTGGGCTCAGTTCTGCGCACACTGTGTCCCACCTAAAATAAATCCAATGCGCAGGCTGGAAGGTGTACAAAGACCTTCCACAGATCTTCGTTCGCGAAGTCTGGCCATTATATGTTTGAATTGTATAACTTGCCACATCTCTGTATAGCATGTGTTACCGTAAAATTTGTAATGACACAGTAATTTTAGTGTTTTTCTGAGCTGAATTGTCATAACCTGTCTGAACTCTACACTGGGAAAACAAACAGAAAGGAAGAAAAAAAAAGAAAAATTAAACTGAAATAATAGAAAATTATGACTGTCATGCTAAAATTACCTGTAAATCATCAGAACCAATAGAAATCCAGGTGAAAATATTGCATTATCTAGAGGGAAATTTTTCTGATTCTTTTTGTTCTATTTCGATTCTGCTAAACACAATTCTCAATAAGAATTTCTGTAAACCTGGAAAGTAAATAAAATGCAGCTCATTTAAGTCTATAAGAAAACTACCTAGAAAACTGCAGGCAATTGAGGAATAGGACACAGAGTGCAGTGTCCTGTAGTGTATCTCATCAGTTTTGTGCTGCACAGAAGATGAAAGTTCTGCTTCACAGCAAACTTTGAGATTTGGAATTTTCAGTATTGAAACAAGATATTTGGAACACATCCTCAAAATGTAGTTGTACCAAAATTTAGGTCAAAATTTTATTGTTCAAAAATGTCTCTGAAAGCATCTTCAAACTGTTCACCTCCATAAATGATTCAGCTTCAATAAAAGAACATCTTTCAAGAAAAATACATTTTGTCAAAAACTGCCTGCCCAACTCTGCCCTGTGTTTAGAGAGGCCATTTAAAAATAGGTTTAAAGGTATTTTTAGAATTGCAAATTAGGGGAAATCTATTTACTTGAGAAGTGTAGGTCCATAAATAATGCTGAACTCCTATGTTCATCTAGCAACAGCAAGTATTTCTGACAAGTTGTAATTACTTTTCAAGGACAAAAGCTGCATGTGACTTTTCAGAACAAACCCTTCAATCCCTGCTCAGAACTTAGCAACCTTTCTGTTACTGACCTCTGCTACAAAGCTATTTGCCCTTTTTTGTTTTTTTTTCAGCTACCCAACCTTCTTCAGAAAAAATGATAACCTTAACAAACACAAACAGAATAGCTTATAGATCTGCCTGTAAGCAGCTGTCTGCTACCAGTTTGTGTCTCTGCTGTTTATTTGTAGAGTCCCTGTCCTTCTCTGCCTACCATCATCTGTGATAATTAGATTGTTGTGCTAACTATTCCAGAAAAATTCTCCTCTGGACATTATCCTTGTATTTTTACATATATGAAGACCATCTTGCTCACTGTTGGAGTGTTAATAACAGACACGGTTTGACATACTCGCCAGGATTTCAAATGGCCTTGCAAAGAAATGGGGTTTGTCTCTGGGGCAAATTTACAAGGAGTAAAAAATTTAAAAGAAATACTGAGCTGATATAGATTCTTTTGTGAGACCCTTGTTCTCAAGAAATGGGTTGCAGAATGAATGGAGATACACATTTCTGTCTCTGATAGTACTAACCAGGCAACTCTAGTTTGCGCATAGTGTTCATTAGGTCACTTGAAAAAACCAGGACCATAAAAACTTCTAACCACACTGTAAACTTTTCATACTAATCCATTCTCTCACAGTCTAAACTGGTCTAGACAAAGAAAACTATGGATGGCTTTGTTAAGTATGAGCAATCAGAATGTGAACCTACAGTCCTAATAAATTCTCTGCAATATCATAGGTGGGTGAGAAGATCATGTAAGATTGGAGCTAAATTGTCCACTCTATGAACATTCTCTTAAGGTTTCAATTCATGTTTCTTAGCCACTATTAAGCAAGATTGCAATTTTCTGTAAGTTAGAAAGTGAGTAAGTAAGCACAATAAGTATACTTGAGAGATTATGAAAAAGGCTGATTTTAAGAGATTCATTTTGGTGGATTAAATAGTTCCCTCTGAAAATAATTGTGGATTTAGACTAATAAGAGTAGAGTAAACTATCTGCTCAGCCAGTGTATATTTGAATTGAGGAAGCCTAAAGCACTTTTTGCCATGTTATTGTCAGACCTTAAAGGTACTAAAAGTACAAAATCCATCAGATGACTTTTTCTGCTAAATGGCTTCTTGTTCCGAGGTACCTGGAAACAGGTCTCGTTTACAGTACATTGTCTCTTCAGCCCTCTGTGAAGAGCAGACCAGAGCGGTGTTTTATGTATTGGTGTCTCCTGAGGAGAAGTGCAGGACATGAGGAAAGCCTGGCTGACAGATATTTGAAATTCACTGAAGGTCTGCCCTCACAAGCAAATCCCAGGGGAAAGGGTCTTTCACAACACACCAGATGTGGGACTGCCATGGGATTGATGGCACGTCAAACACATGACACCTGAGCACAAGAAAGAGTGATCAATAATCCAGTAAATCAATTTAGAATTGATGGAAAATCCCATATATTTAAATGTATTTGACCTGACAAAGTAGAAATCCCTCAAACTTTGGTTTCTGCTAAATTATCAATCTATTTTAGTTAGAATTATTAGCTACTGGTAAGTGATAACTCAAGAGGTATTCAGGGAAGAAGCACAGTGTTTGAACTGGATTGATTAATTCAATTGACAACACAGAAGTAATTTAAAAAAATAATAAATTTACTTTTTCTGACAGACAAGTTCCTAATCTCAAGTTACTTTATGTGCAGCCTGCACATATGATTACAGAGGGAAGGTTTTTATATGCTACCATGGGATGTAATTTTCTGAAAGAAAAAAATGAGAGTTATGCAAATGCAAAAAAGAAAAATCTATATTACACATAAGTGTATGGGTCACATCTTTCTTTATTCCAGTCTGAGAATCTTTAAAAGCACTTAAGAGTGGTTAATATTTTGTCTCCACTGACCTGTGTCAAGCTTACTTAAGATTTATGATCAAATATAGCATTTTGCGGAATCAATATGTTGCTGGTCAGAAAAGATTTCCTCAAGCATGTACAATTAGGAGGCTGCCTGAAGATGCTGAACATTTTCCTTCTCTGCAGCAAAGGGCCATGGGGGATATGCGGGGATGGAGTTTTCAAATCTTTAGCACAATTTTTTTGGTCGGTCTTTTCTGTAACCAGGAAGGAACAGGAAATCAAAATGTCTCAGTAAGCTTATTCAATGTGGGGGGGCAAATTCCCATTTTAGATCATTGTAACTGTTTGCTTCAAAAAAGTGGTGTCGATTTACCTTAGTCAATCATACACAGGTAGCTGTTTTCTGCTTTCTTGTTTTTGCTTCTCAGATACTATGTTGTAGAAAAACAGTGTTTTGTATTATCTTTGGAATTTGTTGAGGGATTTAGCTTCCACTGAAATCTTTGCTGCTAGTCTGTACTATTATTTATTTATTGGTATTCCTTTGCCAATTGATACTCTTTTGCCAAATAAGATTCAGCCAGTGATCAGAACTGCAGGGACGAGTTGCCCGGGAGGTTTGCTGGTGTCAGAAGGGAGCAAGACAAGCAGCAGCGCAATAATGTGAGAGCTCTCCTGTCCTCCAAATGCCAATGCTGACCAGAGAGAAGCATGGCTGTGGTTGCCTCCTCCCAGTAATTAACTCGAAGGAGAACCACAGTGAATAATCTCTGCTGCCCTCACTGGAATGAAACACTTTTCTAGTGAGACAGTGACTTGATCATCTCAAGAGTATTAGCACCAGCACTCTACTAGCTATCCAGTATATGATTTGTGAGATGAGTGAAGTTGCCAAGCACTAAATTTCTATTGAAATTCTATTGTATATTAGTGTTTTCATAGCATCTCAGTAATTTCTGTCAGTAGATACCTCACTATGAAAAAGACACTATCTCCAAAGAATCGAAACACAATCTTTCGGGAATCCAGTATGGCTCTCCATATATTTCCATATATATACTAACACAGCTCTACTGAGGGGATGATGAAACAGCTGCCAGAAGGAAATAAAGCATTAGGAGAAACAATAAAGGGGATAAGCAATGCATAAATCTAGAAAAAGAGAAGGTAAATTGAAATCCAGGCAATAAGAAAAAAATATCACTTAATCATTCAATTAAAGGAGAATTCAATGGGCAAATGACCTTTTTATTGTTTCCTCAGATGGTATAACATATACATTGAGCAGACCTCTTTAGAAGGTAACAAAACACAGGCTTTACTTTTATGGAGCAAATCATGGTAGGGACTGTCTGCTTTCCCAGAAGTGGACTCTAATGCATCCACGAAGAGAAGCATTTGTCTGGCTCAGACATTTTCAAAGTGTACATCTAGATGAAAGCAATGCAACATTAATGTCTGCCAAAGGCACTAACAGAAAATTCAGATATGGGGCAGAGATTTAGGATTCTCTGAACACCCTACTGCAATCAGAAATGGGTGAGTGTTTGATATTCTCTCTCCTGCATCAGAAGGAGAAGGAAGAAAGGTAGGGGTTCCTTCATCTAGTAACTCTCTGTGTTTACCCTTATCTTTTTTCTCAGAATTACTGACCTAATTACCTCTCTCAATTGATCAGTTCTAAAGCTCAGCTTTATTTCTTTATGGAAGATAGTATTGTAGGACCATCCAGATTTAGTAGGCAGACTTTTTTGTTCTACCTTCACTGTGCTACGTGAGATACTGGACTATCTTCTAGCCACTGCTACTTACTACTTAGTTTTAAACACATAGTCAACCTTTACATAATTGTTAGGAACTGGTATTGGTTGTTCTTTCTCTTTGATGTTTTCCCACTTACTAGTTTTTCAATACCCCGCTCATCATATACATTTTCCATGAGCTACTTTGTTATGTATGAAAGTATGCTATAATGTCCACCTTAAACCAAAGAAAGATTTCGAATAATTTCATATTTCTTTAGTTTTATTTATCTTACACACCCTGAAATTCCCGCTACACTCAAATCTGGGGAATAATGAATGAAAGATTTATCCTTGCTAGTTAACTCGCAAATTGTGCAGTAAACCACTGAATATTATTGAAATTAACACTTCTACTTCAGATTAAAATTTGGCATTTAATGAATTCTTTCCAGTCTTCTCAAGTTTGCTCTTTCCTCTAATTTGCAATTCTATAGATGTTGCATTCACGATTTTTTGTATTTCTTGTTCATCTATGTTTTTATTTGTTTTTATTGTGCTTAGCAAACCTTCCTTAGCACTTGCTTTCAGGGAAAGTCTTAACACTTGGAAAACAAGAGTGAAGGAGAGTCACCTCTCCAGGCCCGGGCGTTGTTTTCCCCTCTGTTCTCTCTATTCTGTTTGCGTTGGGGCAGGTCAGTTTTTCCCCTCACCAGATGGTCTTTGCGTCACGTGGCATCTGCATCACAGTTACAGGTGCAGATTATACATGTACCGAGTATCCAGGTAGCTGCCAGTTACATAAAAAAGCTTTGAGTGTTACTAGCAACTTTAATTAATCATGTACTTGCATGTCTTCTAATTATGACCAGTTAGCTGAAACCCTTAGTTACGTTACGAACTAACAGCACCCGAGAGAGCACATTATGCCAAAACATTTCTGATTCGCAAAAGAAACAACCTTTACAGGGCTATAATTAAATATTGGTGAGATATATTTCTATCATTAACTAGCAACTAATGCACTGTCCATTAAACCAATTTAAATAAAATGCACCAATCTAAATGAAAGACAGTCATAAATTTATTTACATGGGCACTGATACAGTTCAAATCAGTGTTGAAATGAGCTGTTTTAATATGTTTCTGATGAACAAACAACTTTCCAGTAATACATACAACTGAGACATAGTGAGGTTATTTTCCTTAAGGGCAAAACAGTTATTGACATCACTGACATATTTTCTGGAATTTCTGACCACAAATGTCTTTTATATCGTCTTGTATATCTTATACAGGAATTTTTTTTTCTCAAAAAACTTTCACTGATATTAATAAAATAAGCCTGACATTTGTGTGTTACAGACTCCCAAAAATCTCTAAATACCCAAGTGTATATTGCCTTTCCTCCACTAAATTACTTGGACTATGTTAAAAGTATATAATAGAGTAATAAAAGAAAATACAGATAATAAAGAAATGGAAATCCCCTTGTTAATTAAAATACCTGACTGGGGAACAGAAAGATTCTAGAAAACTTTGGGTATTGCCTCTGCTGATATACATGATTAAGTGCCCTCCAATGGTGCATGAAAGTGAGCAGCTGATGATGTGAAATCCTACAGGCACCTCATGCCTTTTCATGGGAAGCTCTGTGAGGAGCAGTCAGGGAGCCTGGGGATTTAAGCCTTCTCCAGTTTCTCATGTTGTCTCTCACTGATGGGAAGAGGGGGTCTGTCATGTTGAGAGTGGCTTCCCCAGGCCCTGCTGACCCAGCTGCTCCAGGGAAGATTAAGCCTGCATTGCGCAATGGCTTTTCCTTGTGTTTGTCCTGAGACTTCTCCTTTGCCCCAATTCCATACACTTTATCTTTTCTCCAGAGAGCCATTCCTTACTCATACTGGGCCTGATCCCAGAAGCACTGGGATGACAAGAAATCACGGAAGAGAGCTGCACTAATTTTAGTAAGCTTGGGAACACTTTCTGTGTAATCAGAGATAATAAGCCCCCAAAATACCTAAAGAATATGATGAGAAAGCTATAGATAAAGTCCTATTCCACATTGAATTGAACAAGAATATTTATTATTAGAGTGATTTACTTCAATAATGTTATGATTTAACTTAATATATTCTAAAGTATTTCTAACAACCAATGAAATATTTTAGTAAAGAGAAAACATTTTGATTACTTCACCATAATACATTTTCAAATCTTTTGTGGATTTATATTTTTCATTTTGTGCTCCTACAAGGAATTTAGTAGAGAAAAAAAATCTCTTTTACACTGGGGTGCACTAGAATATATAGATATATCAATATATAGAGAAGTTAAGGTTTATTTATATACTTGTATATAAAGGAATAAAGTGATCATTTGACAGAGCAGTTATATTGCTTGCCTTTTTACTGATAGTGCTTTCTGGCTATGTGTATTATTCTGGATTGTCTTTAGATATGAAACATTTTGTAAGCAGTCAGTTTTAATCCAGGATGTCATTTAAGTATGTTTAAACAGTTCCTTAGAAAAAGACTTAGCTGAACACTTGTTTAAGTGTCTTCTAATTAGAGGTTAATTATTGAAAACTCCTGACTTTCTTGTGAAGGGGTATTTTTCAGATGGTAAAATGAAAGCCAGACAAGTTTTCTTGCCAAAGACTGCACAGAGAATTACAGGCAGAGCAAAGATTTGAGCACCTATCACCTCTCACCAGACAGTACTGTTTTCCTTAAAATCCGTGCAGTCTTATATCAAGCATTTATACCTTATTCACAGGCTAACTGCTTCACCACAGACTTTGAAGTCAGGAAGTGTGCTAGACTACAAGGATACAAGTTGACAACTTTTGAAGCATTCTCTAATGTCTTTTTACGGGTCAGGTCACAACAGAATAAATGAAAACCTGCTTACTCTTTTATTGACACCATTTCTTAGCAATTCTCAGACCTTGTAAATTGCTCATGCTGCCCACCTCACCCCCCCAGGAAAAAAACCCAACCAAACAAAATAAAACAAAACAACAACAACAACAACAAAAGTAAAACAAAAATCAGAGAAAGGGAGAAGCATTTTATTTAATAAAGAAGGTCAAGGATGTTTTTCAACTTTCATCTACAATTCTGGCAGCCAAGGGAAGTCCAGATTCATGAACAAAAAAATTACTCTTATGAGCAATTAATCTATTGTTTTAATTCCTATCAGAGTGATTGCTGTGATCTCCAGGTGTTTTTATGTAGAGCCTGGTCTGCCTCTCTTAGTCTCTGATGCCAGTCTAACAAATTCCTTACGGATAAGTGCTCACTAATAGACATGTTAATGCATCAGACACACAGCAAAATATTGTGGGGTTAACTAAACGCCTACATATTTACTGTGTCTAAGGGCTAATGCCATAGTTCTGTAAATAGAGCTGGGTCTTCTTGTCGCTGTGTATGAAGGAAATTATACCTTAAAAGAATATTTTCTTAAAAATATTTCATTTCAAACTTTGCTTCTGTCTTTGACAGCAGCAGCCTTTCTGAATAAATCAGGAAATACTGCAGTAAATTTATAGGCACATTTATCAAAATCTAGCAACACCACACTACTAATTTGGGATTCAGCACTTTACCAAATGTGCTAGAAAGTAGCAGCAGGAGACGTTCCCAGTTTCTGAATGAATTCAGTGCTCAGGGAAGTGAATGAGCCAAGAATAGCCCGGGAAGAGGGAGGTGTGTGGTTCCTCACCCAGCTTTCCTCTTCTCCACAAGACAACTCTTTCTCAAAGTTGGACCCATGTATTTTGAGGATTGCTTCCATAAATGAGTAATTTTATGAGAAAAAATTACTTAAAAAATAGAGTCTGAAATGGTTAGCCTTGAAGGAATATTTGTTTTATTCAAATATATTTGATTAAATAATATTCAGCAGAATAACTAGGGCCCAAAAAATCCTGGCTCTGCCTTCTCACACAGTTTGAGTCATCTTTTCAATTTTGTCCTTTCCTCAGCATCAGAGGCAGCAAGATAATCTTTTTCACTCACTGGCAGTTTCTGGCTCTGTTCTTTCCCAGCTGCTCAGCAAGTTTCTTCATCTTTACACTGCTGTAGCACTTGTGTTCAGCTTTTGCTTACATTTTCACATTTTCTCTCAAGTCCCCTTCTTTCAAAGGACAGTCTCTTTTCCACTGGTTCTATATTTTATCTTGAACCTGCTTTTTCATGTTTCCCTGACTGTAGGCTGGGTTTTCAGTTTGTTTGTTTGGAGGTTGTTTGTTTTGCTTGTTTGTTTTGGATTTTTTTTTCCTCCTCAATATAGATATGCTGAATGGTTACAAATAGTAGCAACATTTTTTAAAAATCACCTTTTTAAAAGGATTTCTTCCATTTTAAATTTACACAAATCTATTTGAATACAGTCTCGAGAAGGGTCAACCAAGGCTTTCTGCTTTTCATTTTTATCTTCTGTGTCTTTCTTTCTTGTTTCTTTCTTTCTACTCATTCTCACTTCATCTTCAAAACAGATGAAAAAAATGTAGGCTTAATTCATGCATATAAATTAAATGGAAAAGAAAAAGGACTATCTTTTCCTGAAAATGCCTCTCTTTATGCAGATATTTAGCTGATATTGAACCAGAGATAGTTACCACAGAGTGACCACGTGTTTTTCTTTCTTCCCAAGAGTCCTATTAATCAAATGCTCAGCTTGCATTACCTGAGTTCTGTTGACTCAAGGAAATGCGCCAATTTACCACAGCTGAAATATCTCCAGAAAACATTACCCTTTTTTGGTTGTGTTCTTTGCATTTTCTAGGAGGCATATAACATCAACAAATCCATAAAATGAATTGTCATACAATAAAGCAGCATGGCAATAGATCCATTTCACACCTGTGCACTGAAGTCTGGTTCTTCTGCAGCGTAGATGGGGCCAACATGTTTCTCACTGACACGTAGAGAAAAGCTCTTGTGCTGACAGAAAAGATCTTGTGCTGACAAAGTAGTTATACAAGAGTAATAATTCAGGGCTGAGAAATCTATCAAGAAATGGGCATGGAGAAGTTGTTCTGCTGAGCAGCTATGTACATAAATCCACATATATTTGTGCTGTTGGATCACCACCTCATTTACTTTCTTGAAATTGTATATAGAATATGTTTAAATTCTTATGCAGGAATCCAAAATCATACCTTTAATTTTCACCACTTTCTTAGCTCTGCTTCCCCATCTCTTATAAACAAATATATCAGGAGTTTTGCCTCACTTAGCTCTAGCCTTCTAACAGTTAAGGATCTTTTTTTGAGCTAACTGATCACATACCCTCCAAGGCTGATGTGAAGAGCTTTATTCCACCCACAGGTACTTAGCTCTCCATATATATTTCCACAGTTTACACACAGCAGCTAGATAAGCTTGCACACTGAGACTATAAATAGCTGATACTGAGTGACAATGTTCTTATCATTTGTGGCTGCATCTTATATAGCACAGGAGGGCTGTAATTGTAGTGCAGAGTCAAGTATTTTAAGAATAAAAAGGAAACATCACAAATTAGAAAGAGGATGCAGTCCACAGATGTGTAACACACAGACATGTTAATATATATACACCCGAAAACTACAGGAATTGTTATTACAGTCCATTTATTACCCATTTCATTTAATTGTTGTTTCATTTTAATGGTCTGACTTCTGTTTATTTTTTCAGTTTCCCAGTGAATGAAGCACAGCCTCATCCCAGGCACTTCATGACCCCACTTAAATCCCGTCTAAAAATTGAATTTATTTGTAACTCCACGGACAGTAGAAAACATAGTCTGAGATTATTGAGTTAAAACTGATTGACATTGGTTGAATTTTATTCTTTTCCTGAATCCAAACTTCTGTATTTCTACTTTTTTAATGTAATGAATTAGATGGAATTTGTTCATTTGTTTAATTTCATACGGTATTTTAAGTACTTTATAAATATACCAGTCATAGTGATAGATACACTTATTTATAAAGAAATAGTGTTAAGTCAGGCTTAAATACTAATGTTTTATATGTAGTAGGATTCATTTCCATTATAGTCTGAAGTTATTTTTCAACAGTTAGCTACAAAAGGCAAAAGTTCCTTATTCCTGTAGATCCAGCCAAGTAGATGTAACAATGTAGTCCCAGCCTTGACAGACTTGATGTATAGCAACTGTTCAGAGGGCTAAATGTGTCCAGTGGAGGTAGATAAGCACAGCAAGGATAAGATAATGTAGAAGCACCAGGCTGGTGCTTTACCATCTTTACTTTGCTGTACTAAGAACATTTTTCCATATTTTTGAAAGTCTAGAAGCCTGAACTGCTGAGTAACTGTAAATCCAGGGAGTCCCCAGTCAAAGTTGTAAGTTTACTTTCTATAGAAAGAGGTAAAGTGTCACACATAAGGATAAAAAAAAATAAAAATCTGAATGAGTATTGTAAGTGGTATCAGTTCATAGAAAAAGATATTGGATCTTCGGAAAGAATTTTGGTGCTTAAATGTGATCTTAAGTTGATGTTGCCTTACTTTTGCAAAAAAGTGAAAATTGTTCTAGGTTAGGTAATCATCAAGTCACATAAAATAATCTTTCTACTCCACTAAATATTTGTAAGGTCTCAGTTGGATTATAGTATATGGGTTTGGGTGCAACAGCTCCAAAACAATGGAAACTAACTGAGGAAAAGTTACTAAAGATCTGAAAGATGCAATAAATGAAGGAAGAGTTAACACTGTTTATTGCACAGAGACTGTAATGTGAAAACAAATTTCCAGTTCATTTACTGCAAAGTGTGCTCCCTGTAGTGTCCATTAGAGGACAAGAAATGGTGGCTTGCATTTCAAAGAGTAGAAATCACAGGGAAGGAACTTTAATGAAAAGGATCAAGAGATGCAGGAATTGATTGCTGGGCAAGAAAATGAAGACTCTGGGATTAAAGTTCTTTTAAAACAGGTTCAAAAGACATTTCTTATGAATGACACAGTTCAGATGCTCCTGTCTTGAGGACTGGCCCTTGTGGCCTGTCCAGCCCCCTCCACAGGGAATTCTATAAATACATGCTGAAAGTGTACTCAGTCATCAAACACAACATGGTCAGTATATATCTCAAACCCTGCTCAACATGGCGGAAGTAAAGTTCATGCAAAGGAGTCAGAGCCTTATGTCAAAATGAACATAGAATCAAGATAAAAATACCCTGCAATATCCTCCCCATTAAATTTGCTCCTTTGCCCTCAGTATGGATGGGAGAGCTGAAGCTGCTCCTCTGCCCCTGATACGGATGGAAGTACTGGATCTGTTGATTCCACAGATTGCTGACAATGTCTGCCACTCTGCACCTCCTCTGACTTCTGCCTTCACTTCAACATTTACTGGGTAGCACTGCAGGCAGTCTCACTAAAACCCCCTTCTACCTAAGTCTTTTTTTGTTTCTGTACAGAGATTTCAGCTACAGACTGTCTTACATTGGTGCAGGGAACAGTGCCAAGGATGGCAGAGGACACACAACAAAGTGGCTGGCATTTACTGATAATGAAGAATACAGTGTGCTTTTGTGGAATTACTATCATACAAGGTAAACTGCTCTTATGGATTTTTTAGAAGCTGTATCTAGAAAACCCCAACAAACTCTGTGTCTAGCCTAGGTAAATACTTTTTATTTTAAAGGCTATAGTTGATAATGTGGCATATATCTAAGTACAAAAAAAACCCCAAACCACTAAATTAAAAGGCCTTCTCTTCTGGGTTTTATTTGTTTTGTTTTGTTTTGTTTTGTTTTGCTTTTTCTATTGCAGATGTTTGTGCCCCATTTAATCACTCCAGAGGTATGAATAAAGTAATAGCATTTAATTTGTTTGGAACTAATTTTTGACACATAGAAAAAAACCCCATCAATTCTCACCTCCTTTAAGTGAGATATAATAAAACAAGAGAAGTCTGGAAAAAATTACTTTGCCCAATAAAATAAATGATCTGACAAATATAATTGCCTACAGAAGAACATAAAATGTCCTTGAATTGTTTTGAGTAGTAACAAACACAAATTTATTCCTTATGACTTAGTACCTTTGTCCAGAAGCAAAAGCCATTAAAAGCCTTCACATCTTTGAAGTCATACCAAACCAGCACAGGTGAGGGATTTTGGCCATATAGGAGTGTCCTGGGTTTTACCAGCCCCCCCTGGGCTGAAATGGTCAGGCCTGGGTAGATTTCCGGAGATAAAGCCAATCAAAAGTTTTAGTATTGCCTCTGCTAATGACATATTTAAGAAAACGGAAGAGAAGGTGTGTGTAGCAGGAAGAAAATTAGAAGCAGCCATGTAGGAGGGAGGCAGCAGGCCCCCAAGTGGGGGGGGCCAAGCCCTCTCCCCCGGCCTTGGGCTAGGGGCAGGCATGGCATTGAAATCTCTCCAGCTGGGATGCGTAACAGTGGAGGAACAAACTCCAGACAGAAACTGCCCAGCTGAAACATGCTGCAAGAAAGATTCCAGCTCCGGCAGAGAGCAGAGGAGGACTTCCTTCAAGGTCAGTTCTAGAAGGAGAAATACTGAGATGAGGGGGGAGTTCCTCCCCACACACACAGCAGGGGAAAAGACTGAAAGTTGCAAACCCCTGCTACCTTTAGAAGATAACTGGGGTGCAGAGAGACCCCCAGCAGTTAATGAGAGAATTTGACCCGGAACAGACAAATGCCTACGGAGGCTGTGACCCTTGTGAGAGGTCTGAGTTGAAACAGAGCCCTGCTAGAGACCTGTGGTCTATGGAGAGAGAGACTTATGCTGGAGCAAGTTGTTCCGGTGGGACTTTTAGTCCCAGTGAGAGATCCATGCTGGTGCAGCTCATTTGTGACCTAAAAAGGACAGCAGAGAAAGGAAGAGCTGCTGTCCTGGGTGGACCCACAAGGAGAGGTCTATTTAGGACTATCGCCGGTGGGAACGGGACCCCCACGCAGCAGAGGAAGGACTCAAAGCCATTCTGTGTAGTTGTGGTGGAAGACTATGTTAAAGTGTCCTACTGTGAAGGACCCCACAGGAACAGGGGAAAGGACTCAAAGCCATTATCCCCTATAACTGTGGTACAGACTATAGTGGTGTTAAGCGTCCCCTACAAGCCATAGAAGACCTCAAGAGCCTCTGGTCCTATCCCGAAAGGAGGAGGGGCAGGTCCAGCCCTGAGACGGACATGCAGTAGAGCCAGCCGAGAGAGAGAGCGAGCTAAAGGAATTTCCAACTATGACACACTGAACTTGTTGTCCTCAAGATAACAGAAAAGACACTTTACAAGTGCTGCAGTAATTGTTTCAAAAGGAAGAACCTTTCTTTCCCTTTAGACTGATACAAAAGGGAAAGAAATGCTTTTGTAAATACTTATGATGATTTTACATGAAGAAGACACCTTTCTCTTGAACTGTTAAAAGCAAAGAGAAATGCTTTTGTTAGACCTGGTACTCAGTCAAATGTCCAGCTCCACAGAAAAGGGACCTTCTGCCTTCCCTTGCTTTCCTGAGGCAGGGAAAAATATAGACTGAAACTCTGACACGAGCCACCGAACTTGTAAATAACAACCTGACATTCTTTCTTTTTATAAGATAAGTTAGTTTAATTAGTACTGTTGTAGTATATGTTATTTCTTAGTTTTTATCTTACTAGCAATAAATCTTAGTATTATATCCCTTATGTCAAGGGATCTCTGTTTCGTCTGTATGAAACCTCTCTCAACTTATAGTAACTGTGCGGAGGGGGGAGTTCAAGGAAAAAAATGATCCCTGGTAAAACCCACAACAGGGAGAGAATATACTTCAAGAAGGCTTTCATTGCAGGCAATAGTTTCATTCATAGAAACGATGCCATCATAACAGAGATATCATTTGTTATCAGAGTCTTTGAGCCTAACCTTACCTTCCTGAAACCATTGTTGAGTCTAAGGTGTGGCTCTGTACTTTTTAATACTCAAAGTAGACCTTCTATCATGGGTGTCTTCCGCATAGAATACCACACGACAGGAAAAACAATTTCTGTACTTACTCTACATCTGTGACTGCATACAAAGCTAAACATAGCCCTGGCTGAGTGCATGTGATGCATTTGATGTCAGGGCTGCTGGATGGATAACTGACAAGGCCTTAAAAAAGATTTGTCACATTGTATTTTAAGCTTAAAAAAACTTCCATGCAGAAATATAATTAATCCTCAGTGTTAAGGCTGCTAATATTTTTCCAGCAGCAAGTGGAACTGAGAAATGATATAAAACATATATGATCACAGAACAAAAGCATTGGTTGCCTATTAACTTGACTGGACCTGATGTGATGAACTTGTGAGAATCAGGGAAGTTTTCTATCAGTATTTTGAGAAATATCTCAGGTCTGCCTCAGTCATAATAGACTCACTTCTTCAGACACAGGATAGACAGGCTGTCTCTGAGTGGATGAAACCAGTTTCTCATCTGCATATGACACATAAGTTCAAGATGTTCTTCATTTTCCTTCTCCTTCTTTTCTTAGAAAAATAGAAAATGTTACCACGAAGCTAGTGAAATGAAGGATCTAAATTACAATGAATCAGAAATAAATGCATTTAAAGTACTTGTCTCATAACTGTTTTGATGTGTGGTGCTTGAAGATAACCGGTCTGCATTTCTTGGTATAATGTTCTGCCATCCTGCTTCTGCCATTCAGGACCCTCAGCATCCACAGTATATGCTCTACCACAGAGAAAGCAGGACAGCTGAAGTTGTTTGGAAAAAAGGATTCAGCTGAAGAAGCAGAACTGACTCCTACACCCTTCTTATTAAAATTACAGTGTGAATAGGTATTAAGAAGGTATGACATCAGGCAGCTTGGGGCAGTTTTAGATTTTGCTCTTTTCAAAGTGTGCCAGGGAGCAGTTGGGAATTCTTTTCACAGACACTAGCCCAACAGTATCTTTTGCTTTGGTCCTTCTGCCAGTATCTTGTATCCTTAAGGCTTGTCTGTGTACAAAAAGGATAGCCATACTGCTAGAGCTAATGCCATCCTCCTCCCTCCACTGAGGAAACAGCTCATACAAGAGCAGGAGCTACTTTGCCAGGACCTTTCTTGGGATAAGCTGCACAGACAAAGACAGTTTACTTGTTAAATGGAATCTGCTTGGGTTTTTTTGCCTATTTATGTTAGTTAAAGCCCTGAGATTTCTTTACTCTTAATAGACTTAGTTATGTCTGCAAAGATTCAAAATGTAGGTCTACCTTGGGAGTGTAATTCAATGGTTAATTCAGTAATAACAGGAAAAATTATATGGACCTTTTTCTTCTGCTTAGCACTTAACTTTTTTTCAACTGAAATACTATTGTATCAACAAGGAGTCCCAGAAACATTCTGAAGTGGGGTTATTCCTTGATTCTAGGTAACCTGTAACAACCCTTTTTTTTTTTTTTTTTTTTTTTTTTTTTTTAATTGAATACTGATGTGGATCACCAAAGGTATATGAAAAGCTTCCTTGACCCTCAGGATTGAAATGGCTTCTTTCACCTATTCTAGCCAGCATAATTATGTTAATTATGTGCACTTTTAGAAATGTTTTACATGACCTTTGAAAAGTCAAATAGGTTCAGAGCATTGATTTCAGGGGAGGTCAGATGCAGAATTACTTTTAAGTATAAGCCTCTACTGTACTACCACCAACATCATGAACTAACACTAAGCACCTCTGGTGCACAGTATACTCCAGCAGCTCACTGATCTGCTCCTTCCCCTCCTGACCAAAAGACCTCTCTTCCCTTTTTTGTTAGGTAAGAGTTTGTACAATTGTATAGTGAACTGGAGTAGGAAAATCATCAGGGTAAAACTAACTTGCCAGAAAAGTGGTTAATTTGAACCTGAATTAACTCCTTGACAGAGCTGACCCTGTGGCCTCACAGCACTAAATGTGCCATTGACAGGTGGGGAATAAGGCCCCTGTGAGATGCTTTCTTCTGACAGAGGTCCTCACTTATGTCTGCCTGGTGCTCTGGGAGCTGCAGTGTGGTTATGTGCACATGTCACAATTTCTCCTCCACAATATGGGCAAACCAGCTCTTTCTCGTATCTCATTGATTCTGTGAAAAGGAAATTTTACAGACTCTGTGATCTTCTGTTTTAACAGCTATTATAACATATGTGTTCCACAGTTAAATGGAAGTGGTAACTACAACAGTAAAACAGAAATGCATCTTCAGAAATACAACTGGAATAGATCTATTGAATTTCAAACCTTTCACCCACTTTAACATTGGACAATCTCTCTGGTACCCTGTGCCTGATTCTGTGCCATGCACAAACACCTCAGGATTCTCAGTGGGTGCAAAGCCCTTGGACCTAAATAGGAGAATTCGCGATTTTATGCTTTCATGGAGTTTGTATAACTCCACTGGCAAAAACGCTGATTGTGGTGGTTACTTATGAGAATAATTCACAATTATGCTGAAACTAACTAATATTGATTTTATGAGAAGAAAAACGTGTCTTCTAGAATATTCACTTTTCAGAAACACCTGAATCTTTGTGAAGTCTAATGTAAAATACCCTTTGGGCAATTAGACAGTCACTGCCTATACATATCAATAAGAGGCTTCTGTAGCTACATTTTGTAAAGTAGGTCCTCTAAAACTGATATGGTAAAAAATGCTGCTTTTTAATGTCTTAATTGATTTTGGAATGGTTCTCAAGAGATGCTGTAAATATGCATTTCAGTTAAGCATTTATCAGGCTAATATTGAGTTACTCGCAACTTATATGTCTGATTATGACAAAATATCCTATTTTTCATTAGATGTAGAGAGACCACAAATTTAAAACCAAAGGACTCAGTGGATCCCTAAATTCCCTGAGGCTATCCCATCAGTAATGAAGGCCAGCTGTTCCACCCTGCTGGTCAAGATCCCAGAGGGTAAAACATGGTTTGCCTCATGGATCAGGCATTTGAAAGAGCATTTAACAGCAGTTACCAAGCTGCTCCATTTTTCAGAGATAACAGAATTATTCTTAAAAACTGCTTCATGACAGTCTTTCACAACCCGAGTCAGTCAGTAGACAGTTAAAGCTTTCTAAAATGCATATACCCGTATAATATAAATTATAATGATTTATTTTTGCCTGAAGATCAAGAATATGAAACTGGTTTTGTTCTTAATAGCAGTGAAGGTTATTTGAAGTTTTGGAGAAAGCAGTAGCCATGATATCAGTTCTGATGGGAAAATTAGAAAGAAGTTTGAATATTTCAGTTCATGATAAACTTTAATCTCAGCACTGCATCACAGTTGGGTCTCCCTTGTATCGAGGAAAAAAGACATGTGTTTTCTAAAAATACATAATTTCTTGAGTGAATGACAAGATCAACTAGGGGAAGCCTCTGTTTCTCAGCACTAAGAAAAGGACTGAAAAATGCTATGAGATGAAAGAAATCAGGACTACTTTTTATGTAGCTCTAAATTCATGGTCTATCATGATGTGGTTTCCTCCCTGGTTTCAATCTAGATTGAGTCAGATTCATAGAAATATCAGGTATTCACTTTCTGTAAAATCAAACCAACTGAAGCCACACCCTTATGAAAAAGTCTTCCTGTTAAATATACTGTCAGATATATGACAGTAACTGACTGATGAATTAATTGCATTATAATGCAGATTGCATATTTTATTAATAATCTCAGAATCTACTGAAGCACTGGTGTAATAACAAAAAGGATGCTCAAAGATGCTCTTTACTCTGTAAAATAGTAAAGACATGCAGCTGTAGGTACCTCTGAAGCAAACTGCCTTTTTATGTTGTTAATCACTAAGCCCTCATTACATGTCAGCCAAAAGCATTGTAAAACTTGCCATTTACCTGAAAAACCTTTGCACACACCATTTTTATGTAGTAGAATTTCACTACAGATTAAGTCTTTGCTCTCATCTGCAGTGCCTAGAGTTGAATGTTCAGAAAGCCTTCAGACGGTTGGAGAAAAGAGTAATACTAGATGGTGAAATCCAAAAGAAAAACAGGGAATAGATCCATCATCTTGCTCAGGAAGAGATGAACTAAACCCCATAACAGGTTTCCTTTCTACAGGAAACAACCATTTGAGCAAGTTTGGATGGTGAAGAAACATCTAATGAGTATGAATTTTGTGCCCATGAGGAAACATCTAACAAAAGTGTTCAGCTGATTACTTAGTGATGCAGACATACAAACCAGATAATTTTGCACCTGGTCATGATCTTCCTGTCAAATAATCTCTTTAAGGTTGTTTCTATTGTTTTTATTAAACTATCTGCGAAATTGAAAACTTCCGGCTTTGAGTTACTACTTATTTGATACATTAATTTGTGTATGTCCATACTGATTTCCACAAGATTGATTGTAGTCTTTGGAGGTGAAAACATAATATTTAAACGACTGGTTATTTCTTGAGGATTTAACTGTACGAATATTGGATATGTTTTCACATGTTGCTTCTTATGAAATGCACTATAAAAATTTAATTCTGTAATATTACTTAATAATCTGAGAAGGAACAGATTCTATTTTTATCCTTTATTACTAGTTCCATAGAAATGAAAAATCTGGGTATTGTGAGCCTGGAAATCCTGTAGTCTTATATTGCCAATACAGGATGTTTAATTCAGAGATTAAACTGGTAGGGTTTTGGTTTGTTATTTTTTTCAGTAGGATTTTTACTATTTATATAACATATCAAATACACCTCTAAACTTCAGGGAAAATAAAAATTAAGCTTTCTTAAAAAACCTGCCTTTTAGTTTTCTATTTCTGCTTTATGACAGATAATGTGTTTTTAATTTATGTCACAATTAATTTCAGAATTCACTGAACCCAACACTGAAGCAACCAGTTAATATTTTAAACATATTATGTCATGCCATATCAGTCATTAGGTTTACTACTAAAAATCAGCATTTCATACTACTGAAGGTCTTTGATACACATACATTATCAAGCTCTGTGCTTATTACTGAAATGGATTCTAGGGTGATGTCTGTTATATGACATATATTATAGCTCATTTTTCCAGAGATCAGCATGTGACTATTTATTTGGATTTTGATATTGGCTATAATTTTAGTAAATATTTACTTTAATAAATGTTGCATTTCAAATTATCTTTTAAAATTAATTGTTTTGGTTTTCTAATAGTTTATATATCCTTACAAACAAATTGAATTTGATACATCTATTTTGTTCCAACTGATAAAATAAAATGGTCATTAGAGTGTCTATGAGAAAATGACATGACTACTAAAAGCTGAAAATCCTGATTGTTTGATTAGAAAACACTAGTACATTCTCTCCCTCACCAAAACACATATTTGTTCATAATGGACAATGAAGCTAATTATACAGTATCTCCTTGCATGCTGACTGAAGCTGGTTTGCATGTTAATGTGGAGAAGAAACAGCATTAAGACTGTCAGTGCTGGACATGCTTCAATGTTGCCTTTTAATTAAAAGTTCAAATTTCTGAAAGAATAGCTGGAAAAGAATGTACCGGAATCTTACACAAGAGCTCGACTTACAAAACACAGCAGTCACATGGGTTTGTTTCCTGTCACACACTGTTAGCATCAATGACATTGCTGCTGCCAAGTTCACTTGATCTATGCATAAAAGAGATGCTTACTTTTCAAGAGTTATTTGCCCAGCAATAATGAAAACATCCCAAATTCCTTCATAGTTAACATGCCCCTACCCCCAGACATTATTAATATGTGGCCATACAGATCAAGCAAAACAAAGTATTAAATTGCTGACCTCACAACTTTTCCTGCAGGGTGGGGGTTGCTTTGATTTGGGGTGTTGTAAATTTTCTCATGAAGAGTAGAGCTTTCTTTTAACGGATGTTGCATTAAAGTACATTTTCTCCACTTAATGGCTTATCTGCAATGTTTTGTATGGATTTCTAGATTGAAGTTCCTCTTGTTTTTGGAAATTGAGATAGCTGGCAATTCTCTCAAAGCTAGGTTTATGTCCTGAAAGTGCAACAGCCCAAGGAAAATAATATCCCAAATTTGTGATTTAAATAATTCATTCTTAGCAGTAAGTATTGTATTTTCAAAGATAACATGTCAAAGGTTCCCAGAAATATTCATTACAGTGGGCTACATCTGATTATCTGGTGCACTGGGGTAAATACAAAGTAATTTTCCTTACACAAGTGAAACAGCTCTATCATCACACAGTTATAAATTGGAACACAATTGGCCTACTGTTTTTTGATATTTGGAGTATAATGGCTCAGCTCAGAACAACACTATTTGCATATTTGGTACATTTTAAAGTCAAATACCATTATTTAAATGACAATAAACAATACGTATATGAATTAATAATCTTCCTTTACGAACATTATGGTTCAATAAAGTAGATCATTTTACCAATGAACAACTACATTGATCAGCACAATATATCTAAAGTTGCATTAGATAAATGAAGAAAATCCTTTTAGTGAGAAGGGGATTGGCCTTGGTGCAATCTTGTAATATTTTTTCAAACAAAACTCCATCAGATTGTTTTAAAAGTAATTTTTAAATAAGAAACAAATGTCAGGCCAGATGAAAATGCAATCTAACCAATGTCCTCTCTCTGACCATGACTGAACAAGGATACCTAATTAAGCATAAGAGAGGGTAGATATGTATAATATTCACTCAACCTGCCTGTTTGAAGAAGTTTTTATGCCTCTTGTGTTCTGTGATTTGCCTTTTCCAATGGGTATTGAAGGTAGATAAGGCACTTGAGACACCATGTTGCTTTTAGTCATTCAAAAATTTGCTTCTTCTTACATTTCTTACTTTGAATATAGCGCTGTTGGCTTCCCCACCCCCCCCAAAAAATGCAATAATTTTTACCTTTTCCCTCTTTCTGTACTTCAGAACGAGTGTACACATTTTTGTTGTATTATGAATACATGGCAGATTGCCTGATCACATGAAAAAGAAGCGTAAGCCAAGGTCACCTTTGGCCTGGTGACCTCTCTAAGATATTTTGATCTAGATTCCTCTTCAAAAACACTTATTCTAGACAATCAGATCAACTCATAGGCTAGCTACTCCTTATACAAGAGCCTCCAAATACTAACACTTTCTGCTGTTTCATTTTTGATAGGTATCAAAAAGCTAGTTAACCAAGGAAAAAAGTAGTGGAAAACTAAGCCCTCACTGCTGTTTTGGCACTGCTTTAAAGCCAGGACACTTCATGCATCTGTCTGAACGATCTCATCTTGAGGCCTAATTGCCCCAAGCTCTCAATACATTTGGTTTGGAGGGAGAGGCAAACCATGACTGTAGCTCAGACCTTAGGTGACACGAGTCACTTCCGAGGGGCAAAGTTGTCTGTATTAACTAATCAGGTCAGATGTTCCGATTGTGGACACATCCTGTTCAGGTGCCTGAATTTGGATAAGTCCAGGCCAGAGAGTTGAAAGACAAGAAATGTTAAACATTTTAACAAATATTTGATAATGAATTTTATCAAGCCCTTTTGTTAGATTATATATACTTTTCCCTCCACCCCCCCCCCAAATTAATTGCCTATGGAAGTTTCAATAAACTTTTTTAAGTTTAAACTTTTTTATTTTTTAAATAAGTGTTTATGAAAAGCAAATTTCAAAACTACATGCCCACGGGACACTGGAACATATATTTTACATGTGCATGTGGAAGAACTGTCACCAGACATGTTCCCATGTCCAAAAAACATCAGAGAGAAATTATCCCACTTAAGTAATATGAGTAACCATGTCTACAGAACACACCTGATTTTCAAGTGTCCATGAGCAATTATAGAGTTAAATGGTTCATAAAAGTGATTACTGAAAAATTTGGATAATAGATTGTTTTCTTGAAATTGAATTCACTGCATAGATATGCTACAAACAGTAAAGATGTTAAATTTATCCAATAAAACTTTTGTTGTGAATTAGTTACTCCATGACAGCTACGAGCACAAAAAAGACATAAATGCACATCAAGATTTGCTTTGTAAAATTTGTCACAATTGACAGCCTTCTGTTAAGGTCTCTGACAGAATGTAAATGGGGTCTGTATTATTTGAATAATGTAAAAAAGAAGAATATGTCAAGTCTAGTGAATTTATTTAGACTTCTTAATTCTAGGGCCTTCAGTTATACTAAAACAGCCAAGTGCTTCCTACAAATATTTCACCAGAGACAATATTTTACCATTAGTTAGCAAACAACAGTTAATAACCTTTAAAATTCTGCAAGATCATTTTAACTTTTTCTATTCTAGTTATTTTTTAAACCCCCAAGAAGGGGTAAAAAGATACACTTAAACTGTATTCATAACCTAGCAATGGAAAATTACCTCAAAAAAATTCTCATTACCCAGGTATTCAGAACCCAGCAATGGAAAACTAGCCCAAAAAATTCTCTATACCCAAAACCGGAAAAAAAATATTTGGCTTTATTTGTTTATCAATTTATTCATGTTCTCACAAAACATGCCATATATTAAAAATAAGTTATGATTTAAGACATCAGTCTGAGAAAACACACACGCACATGCCTGATCAGGGAAGTACTTAACCATATGTCCGGGTTAAATAGGATGTAAGCATATTCAATTGGATCCTTTCCAAAATTAGAGCCTATGGCTGTGAAGGAAACATATTAGAATATTGAAGGACAATACTAGCACAAAAAGTCATGGAAACATAGAATCATTTAGGTTGGAAAAGTCCAGTCATTAATCCAACTCTGCCAAGTCCACCAGTAAACCATGCCTCTAAGTTCCACTGAACTAACTTATCCTACACAGTCAAGCTGATCAATAGATAACCCCAAAATAGACTATTTTCTAAAGGGAATGTTTCAAGGATCTCATTTACAGCATAGGCCCCAGGGAGCCATGTTGCCATGATGGGGCAAGTGATATGCCATGGGAAAAGGTTAGTGGTGAGGGAAGACTGAGATGCTGGGGCTCGGGCTGAAGATGAAGAGGGAACCACCACTGTAAAGTAAGATACACAGGTATCCCCAGAAATGCCAAGGTAGTGGAAAGAATTAGAAAGTTTATTTAGAAGGCCAGAACATGAAAAACTTACAAAAACTTCACAATGCTGTAGAAGCATTGGGCCCCAGGGAGAAAAAGACAAGGTCCTACCCTCTCCAGGGCTTTTTGTCTTTTCTTCCCTGTCCTTCCCACCTTCTCTCAAGCTACTGAGAGCCTGTACATGCTTGTAAGGGTTATCTCTCTCTAATATAGCAGAGAGAGATAACACAGCTCTCTATCTGCAACTCTCTCTGACTACAGAAGGTAAAAATAACATCTAACCTTTTGAGAAGGTATTTTGCAGTCTTCCTAAGCAAAAACGAATGTTACAAATTCTTCTGAAATCTCAACTATCCCTACAACCACCATCACTGCCACCACTTGTTTGCAGTCTTACATATTGCCTCCAAGATGTGGATGTGCTGGACTGCTCTCCAGAACCTCCACACCCAGGCATTGTTTGCCTTCACTTGCTGGGTAACATTTTCCATGTCCATTCATTCTTCAGTTTTCTGGGATGTAATTTTGGGTTCTTAGGGTTGACTCTCATTCCTGCAGTTACAATCTTCATTTTTGTTGATTTAAGGAATTTTACACTCTCATGCAACTGTTTTTAGAAGCCCCTAGACTAGTTTTTGTCAGACAAATGTTTAATGGCTCTTTGGCCATTAACTTTAAGCTGATCAGTCACAAAATTTTGTTTGAAATTTACTCCTTTCTTTAATGCAACCACATTAATGTGGATTCACCTTTCCTCCCCCTTTTCTTTGTCACCGAGGATTTTTCTGTGAAAGGCACTTATTACAACAATTGAGTCTGAAATCCATTTTTGCAGCTAGTAAGCAAATTGGGTCTGTCACTGATTTATATTGAAAATAAGCCCAGAAAGCAATGAAATCAGTCATAGAAAGAAATTGCAAGGTCTTAGAATTCTGAAGGCAAGCTCAGCATTATCCTCAGAATGCTGAGCATGTTCTATGCAACAGAACGTGTTGCATGGAGAAATAGTATTTGGGATTCTTGTCTCATTCCTTCCCTTGTCTTAGCATACGCTGAAAACTAAAGGAGCACATTAGCAGCCAGAAACTCACTATCCTCAGGAGTCTCATTCCTCAAGCATGCCTCGTACACTTAGGCACCAAATGGAGACCTTTTTTGGTGCTCAGAGGAAAATTATGTGAGTTAGGCATTTAAGAATGTGATGTTGACAAGTTTGAAAGTAAAAAGCGGAAACTGAGGATACAAAATTCTTGATTCTCTTTGCAGTCTATGTGTGAATTCTTGTGAGCAAGAATTTCGATTTCTTTGAATTCCCTAGTAGTTTTACGGTGTGAGAGGTTCCTTTGTGAAAGTTTAGAAGAAAAAACTACTAAGTGTGTCATTTGACCCACATTTATTTCAACTGTTATACAGCACAAGCAACCTGTACTACTTCATACCTCAGGTTACTCATTTCCACTCTTCCATCACTCCCTCATTTTTCAGTACAACCATTTGCAGGGCTTTGCAGAGAACATGATTAGATAAGTGACATGGGTTAAACATAAATCTTCCACATTTACTCATTTACAGAGTTATTCTTTAGCCAGATCAATTCCTGATCCAGATGATCACATGAGCCCTAGCGTGATGTGGATGTGAGGTGACAGAAGAAACACATCAGGTGCCTGTCAGCGCAGCTGGCACTGTGAAATTGCCACCTGCTCTTCCTCCCCTCTCCCCATGTCTGCCAAACTTGTACCTTTTCCTTTCTAATCTCCCAAAGAGCTATGTCTTTAATTTGGTCTGTTGTTCAGTCTGTTTCATGATGTTGCAGCTGGAGTCTGAGATGGGACAGCATGTGGGTCTATGTTTGGCATGTATGAGGCAGTATCTTTTATGTTAGAGCCCAGTGCAAGAGCTGGATAAGCAGTGCTGCTACAGGTGAAGAAACACCTAGAGATCTTCTACCTATGGGACGGTATAGGGATTGGTGGTGAGGATGGAAAAAAGAAGTCATGAATGGGATGGCATAGCCTGGCATAGATGGCAAAGAAAGAAACATAAGCTTATTATTTTGAACCCCTCTTAACTTTGAGCTGTCCACTCTATACAAAAGCCTGAAATCAGGTTAAGGCACATAAGATGTGTGCCATTCTACAATGAATGTCCACACTGAAACTTACTCAAATTTAGCTCCCCTACTCAAATTTCATGGTTTTCAGTTAATTATTTTACTTTTCTGGAGAGAGACCATTAAAGAAAACCCCAGGAGAAACTGTGTGCTTAAGTCTTGCACAACCCATGTGACTTCAATGCCAAGTTTGTACTAGCAGTCTTAACTTATGCACTGTTCTTCTCCCTTTTAGCAGACCACTGGCAGCTCTGCTCCACTGCCTGTGAATTAGCTGCCCACACAAATGTGTTGAGGAGCAGGAGAGAGACCATGGTTATCAGGCAGCACTGGGCTGTGTGTTGCCTGCTGGGGAGTATGATGCCTGCTGCAGCCCTAAGGCATGGAGGTGACAGCTGGTTCTGGGTGTCACCGAGGTATATTCATCATGAGGCCCATCACCCAAGTGTACCCCTCTCTGACCCTCCATCTCTGGTTTCACAATGAGGTCAAAAACACACCAGCAAGAGCTTTAGTGCTGTGGTGGTGCTGGTGGGTGAAGGAATCCAAGCAACAAAGAGTTACCCAGGAAAATACATTGCTCATATTTGACGAGAATTGAGCCATGTATTCTCACGTTTCTACTGGAAATTTTTGTTAGATATGAAAACCATGGTTTGAATTTACATTAGTTTCATTGAGAATATTTACTCATCATCCATTGAAGTTTTTTTTCCCCAGGATAACATTTAGCTATCCAAGGTAAGATACAAGATATTTTTTACTTTTTTCACATTTTAAGAATTATTTTTGTTTAGTTTCATTCAGTTATGTCTAATTTAATTAATTGAAATAATTAATTCAATTCAAGCTCAAGACTTGTTAGCAGTTTATAAATTATTAACTCATAAATTTGCTTACTATATGGGATTTTCAAAACTCTTAGGGTTCTAATTAAACCACAAACCCTGTTTGGATATGATCATCATAACTGTTAAATTAACTGCTTGAGAGCCATTAACTAGACATGATAGTGTCAGGTGTTTCACTATTTTTTTTTTTAAATGACAGAAGAAATTCAGCTGCTGTGAGCTTGAGCTTACAAAAACATTAAACTGAAGTAAATTGCTGTTAAGAGTTTGTTTCTTTAACCTTTTGTTCGAAAAAACTCAGAACTGGTTAACATCTGAGAACACATTTAATCTTGATTACTTCATTCTAGCATTACCTAATTTAATTTCTTTTATCTTTATCCCTAGCTTTGAAATCTTACTAGCTCTTTCCAAGCGACTGGGATTGATAGTCATATTACTCTCATGTGAATTGGTAGTGAAGGTGATGTTTCTCTGCTTTGAAAGCAATGCCACAAATGAAATTGAAAACCATACATTTAAAAGGAGAAAGAGTACTTATGAGTTGGATAAAAATATCAACCTTGGGACCAACACAAAAATTGAAGTATAAGAGTAGCTTCATTTACTCATATCCTACATTTAATTTACATTTTATATCAACCCTTAAGTGCCAATTTTAATGCTAAATGAACTGTTACTTTGGAAATAGATTATCTGGTTTGATGGAGTGCCAGAAGCCTTGACATCTGGTCCAGTACAAGGATAGTTGAAGAAAGCCCTCTTAAATGCAACAATTTTCAAGGACAATGGGAATATATCGCTCTATTCAGAAAACTGTATGCTAGACACATGCTGTTTATGGCTTATATGGACTGAGTAGTGCTAAAGCACTCTGCAAGCATTTACTCAATGTTTCCATTATTCAGACAGCCCTTACTATTAGCCTGCCCTAGCATGTGGATCTTTTAAATTATTCCAGCTCAACCGATTCTGAGATTTAGTTTTACTACAATGTATTGACAGCGAGAAAAGCCAAGAAACTGGGGGTCCACACCAAGGTTCAGGTTACTGACTGTGTCAAGGCTGGTAACACGACAGCATGAGGCAGTTAAGACTGAGAGAACAGCCTGGGTGGCTTCTCTAGAATCACCTGAAATCAGTCCACTGTGGAGCTCCAAGTCTGCTTTCTGCCTGCCTGGGCATTTCCCAGTTTGTTCATTCTGGCACCTACCTTCTGACTAAGAAGTTCAGAGATGCCTAGAGAAATACCTAAATGTCTCCAAACTTTCATAGGTGAACCATCTGGCGTGTTCAGAATGCGTCTGGACTAGCAAAACCTAGAATTTATTATTTATTTCATTCAGAAATAATTATTCACCATCCTTGTGGGAGCCAATCAGTTTGATAACCATTCTAGAAACTCTGCATCTTGAAGTGGATGAGTCTATAGCTCCTACTGACAAAGTAACTGCTGTAATCACTATGATGGACACCAGCCATGCGGATGCTTTCCACAGCAGCTGGACTACTTCACTGAGAACAGTGAAGGTGAAAAGCAAATGAGAAAGATGCACCACTATCTACCAACACAAAGAGTGATTATTCATAAATGAAGTCAAGTCTTAGACTCTGCTTTGGTTCCACAATTGCTTGTAGATTTATTCAATGATTAAATTTTTAATGCAACATTCCTAGATAAAGAGTTGCAAAAAAAAGTCATACTTATTTATATAATTTGTATTACATTAACATCTACACTCTGTAATGAGGTCAATCTCTAATGTTATAGTCAAGGTATTCATCTGTTGAGGGGCAGTCCCTATCAGTTTGCAGTCAGGAATGGACAGAGGTTTTATGATGTATATGAATTTAGGCTGTTATGGACCCTTTTTCCTTTGTGCAAATTTCACTTAAATTTCACTGGTTTTGTCTCCCCCATTTTGATGGTGAACTGAAGGGCTCAGTACACACCAAAGCATCCAAAATGTTTCTAATATCATGATGCAGGTATTATTTCTGAAGGACATTGTAATGACACTTGTGATATACTGAAACTATCCTTTATATCAATAAAATCAGACCAGATGAGATGCATAAACCAAGCCATGTTACATTTCACAATTGAAAGATTTACAGGTTTTTAAACACAGAAACTATGCTAAATCTGCAAAAAACAGTAGAATATATACCTCCAAACTAACATTTCTGGAAGCTTAAATTCGATTAAAGACATCAATTGCTGTGGACACTTATTTGTCAGATTTTGACCTTAAACAAAGCATGAGCCACTGAAGAACCAGCACTCATCACTTGTGATTTACAACCATGTCTTTTTCTGCTCTATATTTTCAACAATCCTTCAAGATTTGTCTGGGTTAGGCTTAGCCTTTTTTTTTCTTTTTTTTTTTCTTTTTTTTATATATATACTGAATCTTGGAAGTGGGGGTCACAGCAGGCAAGGTCTGAATTGAACCCACCTCTGTGCTGCTTCTAGAGGCACAGGGACATGTTTTCACATGAGCAGACATGCCATGCAAGCTATGTTATTTCGAATTCACTCAACTACATGAACCCAAATCAGTGTGCTGCACTTGCTGCCCTTGAGATTCACTTGGAATAAAAAATCTATGCCAGTCTGTGCAGCAGAGCTCTTCCTCATTCTCTTCCTTCATTCTATGTGCATACTTCAAACCATGGGGAAAGTCTTAGGACAAGCAGGCAACCTGTCTCTTTGCTGGCATCCCTCCGGATCGACTTGCAAGAATTATTAGAAGCAGGTGAAATTTTGCTATCAGTGATGCAGAGATTCTTTCTATTAGTATGTTGTCTAAATAATCTCTATTGATATAGATTATTTTTTTTTAAGAAAAGATTAAAGAAATTCATTAGTTCAACCGAAGCTCTTTCTCAGTGAACTGCAGGAAAAGTGTCACGTCTTCTCTGCGATGGATGTAGGAAGTGGCAGGCTACAGAATTCATTTTCAAAATCAAATATAAGTATATATATACACACACATATATATATTTACAGTATAGTTTCATTCATGAGTGTGATTGTGTACTGTTGCAATATTGCCCCCTGGGTAATGTTTTACTGTTGATTGTATAGTTAAAATATTCAAAGTAAATGGGAACTACTATAATAGAACAGAATTAATTATTTCAGTTGGAAGGGACCAAGAACAAGTACAACTGCCTGAAAAATTCAGGGCTGACCAAAAGTTAAAGCGTGTTGTTAAGGGCATTGTCCAAATGACAAACACTGACGGGCATGGGTCATTGACCACCTATCCAGGAAGCCTGCTTCAGTGTTTGATCACCCTCTGGAAAAGAAACTCTTCCTAATGTCCAGCCTAAGCCTTCCCTGACACAATGTTGTACCATTCCCACGTGGCCTATCAATGGATACCAGGCAGAAGAGATCAGGATCTCCTCCACCTACCCTTCTCAGGAAGATGTAGAGAGCAATGAGGTCCTACCTCAGCCTCTCTTTCTCCAAACTATCCATGTCCCAGATTCCCAGCTGCTCCTCACAGCACATTCATTTCAACCCTTTCACCAGCTTTGTTGCTCTCCTATGAATGCATTCAAGGACTTTACATCTTCCTTAAATTGTGGGATCCAAAGCTCTACATAGGATTCTGAGTGAGGTTGCATCAACACTGATGCAACAGTGGGATAATCACTCCTTTTGATCAGCTGGCTGTGCTGTGTTGTATGCACACAAGGATGGGGTTTGTTTTCCTGGCTGCCAGAGCAAATTTTGCATATGGAATATTGCATTGTATTTGTACTCAAGCCTTCTAATTCTGCAAATACTGAGGAAAACTTTTATACAGCAGACCATTAATTAAAACTAGCTTGATCTTGAATCATGATTGGAAAAGGGATATGTGGTAGGAGATGTTAACACAAGCTTTGGCACCTATTCACTGGAAGTCACTGTAAGCATTGCAAGTTTCAGCAGTTGCTTTGTTTCAGAAGTTTTATATACCAGTACCATTAAGCCCAACTTTGTGACCACACTGAATGCAGGAGAGCAGAGGATGGGTTAAGATTTTAAAAAATTAAAACATGATGGTGGGAAAGACAGAGTTGTGGAATATTTGCCAAGAGTAATATGTAGAGATGGATCCTGATGGGAGAGGAAGAGGATGCCGGGCCAGATCCTTGCCTTTCAGTCCCTACCCTCCCTCCTACTGCCTGTGCAGGGGGCTGCCAGGAGACATGGCCACCCCTCTGCTCCTGCTTTGCCCACAGCTCCACACCCTGCTGCAGAGAAGAAACATTCTGTGCACTTCTCCATCCATCTCTGCTTCTTTTACAGAAATGGCTCTCAAACTCGAGGTAAGAAGAAGGAGCCATGGTTGTGAGGAAAAAGGCCAACAGAAGGTCCCAAATTTAGGCTGAGGAGATGAGGACTTCTCCCATTTTATAGCTTGCAAACTGCTTTAATTCTTGTCTGTAACTCCCACAGAGAAAGTGAAATTACAGTGAACTATGACATAATTGAGGAAAAAACCAGGATCTTCTTTGATGATGACCATATGCTCATGTCTGCCAATAAAATTACACACTCACATTTATTTCTGCTTTCACTGTAACCACTTATCCCACTTTGCTGCTGTTTCGTTTCTAAAAGTTTAGAGAGTCTGAAATAGTGCATTACTCTTTCTTTATCTAGTCAGATTTTTATATATACTTCAACACTGAATGTACAAAAGGACTATTTTGACAATTATTTGCTGAAAATGTTGTTATAGTTTCTAGCTGTGAAACTGAACTTACCTCAACTGACCGGACCCGAAGCAGACTCTCAGATGGAATGTATGCACCATTCTTTGCCAATTCAGAGGTTATTTAATACGGTATGTCTGGAACCAGCCTTTTTGTTGAAATTGTTTTGGCTAAGAAACTATCCAGATGAGTCTACTGCAAAACTATGTGCTTTGACTGGGATTTTCAGTCGGTCTGGAATCACTCCCCTCAAAAATGAGCAGTGTTAGAAGTTACTTCTTTTGGAGAATATCTCTGAAACCAAAAGTTTGGTTTGGTTTTGCTAATTTTTATTTCATTTGTTTATATATAGGATCAGTACCACTCATGTGTGCACGTATTATTATATACAAAACAACTTTACTTCTTTATTTTTTCACTGTCCATATTAAAATTATTCACTAAAACATCAGGAAAGATAGGCTGATAAAGAGAGGGAAGAACTGTAATTTAGTCATGTGGACGGAAGCCAACGTTTTGCAGTATTCTGTTCAGCCATGCATCATACTATCCAGAAATGGTTAGTTACTATGTTAATGGAAATAGCTGATGTATTGCAGTAAGTGCTGGCATTTTTCTGCTGTGATGGTTTTTGTATGCACACTAATGAGCACTTTTCTTTTGACACTCTGGAACAAATTTTGCTCTCAATCATACTAGTCTAAATCTAGGATCAGCTATCTTTTCTCATCAGTGTTAAATCTTGATTTTTCTGCTGTTTTAAACAAGGCTTTAAGCACATTTCCATCACACAGTGATAGTTAAGGAGGCTCTGAAGCACTGGGATTTTACTTCTTTATGTTGGTGAAAGGAAGAGGGTTTGATCTAACATAATTAAATGTACTATTTCATATCTAAGTGTATAGCTATGTGTATCATAGGCTGTACTAACTAATAACAGTCTGAGCTATCCTCGAAAACAGTAATCATGGTGAGTGAAATATTAAGCCCAAGTCAATAGACACTGCTGAGAAAGCACAGCTTGTTAACCCGGGCATGACAGCCCCATTGCTGCTGCTGCTGCTCTTTGAAAGGTGACTGAAAAGCTGTGTACTCTGGCAGAAAGGTGTTGATGAGTTTAGCAGAGGTGAGCTCAGGTACAAGCTCACCAGATACCTACCCCACATCTGGGGCATAGTGAGAGGTGGCACCTGTGGAAGGGGCAGAAGAAACGAGTGTGCCAGCTCCTCTCTCAGCCACTGGAGTTCACAGTCTGGCATATTAATTTGAGTTGCTTTTTTTGGACAAGATTTGTCTAGATGATTTTTCAAGTCCTGTGAGGTAGATTGGATTCAATTTTTCATCTTACTCATCATTAAGTGGGTAATGGGCAGTTTCAGGACTGTAATGAAACTAGGTCAAACAGTAGCCTGCTTGTATATGTTCCAAATGTCTGGTTTACTAGAGTCTGGTATATCTTAAATGAGAATAGATGGTATTTTGATGTACCTTAAAGATCATAAAAGGATAAACATACACTAGGCATGAATAGATTTTCCTTTTAAAATACACTGGAAATTAATTAAGTCCCAAGTCCAGCATTTCTGTCTTCAGGCCTTTGGGATGTGGTCAGAAATGCAATTTCAATGTCCAAAATTCAAGTTATGTAGTTTAATTCCTGCCAGCTGTTACTGCATTAATTCTAAACACCATCTCAGAATAGATACTTTGAAGTCCAGAGTTTAAGTCTATGTGGGAATATAATGTAAAGTGGCAAAAAATCTTTATAACCCCTCCCCCCACTCATTCACTGCTGCAGGTATTTCGTCCAGCTTGTGACACAATATTGTCCACAATATTGTGGACAATACACAATACGCAATATGTACCACATAACTCTCTTTAGCAAAAATAATGCAAAAAAAACCCCTCCAAAAAACAACAAACCACCAACTCAAACTAAAAAAGTTCACCATTCCCATTTTTTGAAATTTTAAACAGATCTGCCAGGACCACAGATGAAGAAAAACTTAGAATTTATTTCTTGTAAAGTTTATAAATGCAAATCTTTGTACAATGTTCATAACAAAGGAAGCAGAAAGGAAGAAATGTATATTAGACACTGAAATACTGATATCCCAAGGTACAGTCTTGGGGTTCTCACGTGAGCACTCCTGCTGAGCCCACAACAAGCCACTGAGCCAGCCTCCACCATTTCTCTTCAAGCCTTTATTTCTTCTGAGCTTCTCTGGGGTAAAACTGCTTTTTATCTTGTGTTTGTAAGAGTAAATGATTTAATCAGGAACCAGATTATGAATTATGATAGTGGCAGCTTTTTACCAAAGATAACAGGCTATGATAGATAACAGCCTACTCAGTCAGTAGACAAAGTGTCAAAAACCATATAAAGCTTCATAGATTGAAAATCAAGGCCTGGGAGAATAGCAGCAACAGTGGTATTTACTAACTCACAGGGCACGTGAATGAGAAAAGTTTTCAGAAAGTGCTGACTTCCTATCATCAAGAACCTAGACTCTTAATATAACCCACTCTGTGAGCCCAAATCTATGCTATTAAAAATGAAGACATTGTACCTGTCCCCGGTTAAATCCCCATATGGACCAATCTTGATCCAGTGCCCCAAGTCTCACTTTCTCTTCTCCTCAGCATCACACCTTTAGTATCTCCCTGGGTACAGACTCGTCTTCATCTTGATCTACTCCATAGCCTTGCGGTAAGAATGCCGCCTTAAAAATGGGATTTGCAGATTCAAAACTACCACAGGTCATAAAAAGTAAAAAATGTGTCTTTCCCACAAATGTTGGTCTATTCTGTTAGGCTATTGTGTGGAAATCAGTGCATGACCTGAGCATGTCTAATGGATCAGGCTTCTCTGAGGAGTTAGGGTAGGTTTAGCTGCCTCGTGCCTTTTATCAGCTTGCACTGGAGTGTAGAAGGTTTATCCCCTCAGCCAACACATCTCTGAGTAAGTGATATACCAGTCCCCAGGAACTTTCTGCACTGAAAAGGAGGAACAAATTGATTTTAAGCACCTCTAAGGTTTAGAGAGGGCTTGGGTGTCAGCAGACTGAGAACTGTGGACCTGGTATCGGGCACTTGGGGAGCGAGAATGAAACTTAATCAGAGGGGCAGGCAGCTGGTCTCTGGGCTTGGCATAGCAGTTCAAATGAATATCTGCACTAGCAGTTCACATTCTTGCCTTTTTGTAAGGAAAAATCAATGTATTATTTTGTTCTACCATGATCCCACTTTTTACTTGATCTGAGTGAATAATTCGCAGTATGTATCTTCCCTGACAAACAGAGTTGATTTTTCTCCTCTTGAACATGAATCTATGAAACCATCTGCCTGTAGTTAAGATTGTAGTTTCCTTGTGTTTATCTGTCTGCAAAAATGCAATGATTTTCATTTCCCTCTCCCTCTCAGTCTTATTATCTCTATGGACTGATCCTGATGTGATCTCTGAGCTATGTTTTCTGATCACAGAAATCATCAGGGTGGGGTTTTGCAGCCACAGGTACAGAGAACTCACATGTGTTGCTATTTGTTATTGTTTAATAATTTGATTTCAGTTTTGATGGATGGCCTCAAGAGTTATAACAAACAAATTTACACACTTCTAATCTGTTCAATATAATAAGAGTAGGGGAAGATACAAAACTAGGTGTAATAAAATAAAATTGAAAAAGAGTTGTTAATAGAATAAGCAGTTTTCTGAGTAATTTCTAAACCTAAAGTTGACATGGAAATTTGAAGTCAAATGTGTTCAAGGCCTTACAAATATTATTTTTAAATTAAATTTCTGATATCATTTATTGCAGCAACATTCTGTGACAAGCAAGTACAGCAGTGGTAGGATGCAGGTTGAATGAACCGTAACAGATATGAATATATTAAAAAACTCAAAAGAATTTTTGGGAGAACTTATGTTTAATTTGGGATGTACTTTGCCATAGTCATTCCATCCTTTTTTATGCTTGATTAATCATTGTTAATTTGTGAACTGACTAAGACAAGGGTTACTTCTCACTACAAGAATGTGAGTCATCTTGGTGGATCCAAGGCATGTCAGTCCCTGTCTGCTGTAAAATTATATTTTTCTGTCTTTCTAGAAGTCTGTTGTCTAATTCAGCCCTACAGCTGGATCAACAAAACAGCAGTGAGTGAATAATTTGCTGTCATCCCTGTAAGCAAGGTTCTTGCAGTAACTCTGAGTCAAGTCTAGACCTAATGCCAAATTTAAAATATGGCCTCATCTAAGTTGTTTCTTTACAAGTAAATATGAGGTCTGTAGTTATCTTAAAGATTCATTTTTATTCTCTGAAAACAAATCTGGGAAAAGAGATGGTAGAGAACAGATACTTCACTGAAATCATGGAGCTTCAAACAGAAAGTCTGAAATAAAAGATATATATTATAAGCTTTTATATCCTTAACATGCTGGACACCTCACAGTATATTGACTGCCTTTAGTTCACTAACCTCAGTGGTAGTTTAAAGCACTTGGTATCGCAAGAGATAAAAATCATTTTACAGGATGGATCTTACTAATCTGTGAAATACTATCATGTTAACCACGGCATCTCCAGTTTCACATCGAATCTTACTATTTATTTAGGCTACTTAAGTGCACCAATCCTTGCCTATCAAGAGATTTATCAAGGTATCCAGAAGTGGCTATTTGATTTCTCAGATTTACATTTGACACTTAAGCATGCATTGAGTCCTGATTTTCTATTTACTTCAGCTGGATGCACATCTTTTTATTTTTCGTTAAAATTATTACTCCTTTTTTATGAAACCTCTAAAAAATGAAAACAGTTTTGCTAAACATTTCAGTAATAATTGTTTTCATTCATGAGATGCTTGAAAACATTTTCATTGTTTTCTGTATTACTTTATTTTAATTAGGAGTTTTGTTAGTTATAAATAATCACAAGTTATAAGATATTTTCTGATTAGTTAACTTGGCAAATTATGGTCAGGAAATTTAGCAGAAATGGTATTGATATGTGTTCCTTTGGGATTATGCCAGCACAAAGTTATCACTTCTGAAATGATCAACGGGAGGTAATCTACCTGCAGCCCTGTAGACTGCAGCAAAGTTAGGGAGAGCAGCTAGTTATTTTCTATCTATTAGCTGTCTTGTATGTACTCCTGATCCATTCTTGTGACAGTTATCTCATGCCCCACTGTAGTGCTGGACCTTTCTTACTATATAGGAAAAATGGCATGTGGTTCAAATAGTGATACAGTCTAGACAGATTTACTGCATGACTTACTTTGAACAGCTGAGTTGTCTATATTCTTTATTAATATTAAGGTACAATTTTAGTAGCTGGGTTGGCTGGTTTCAGTACTCGTTGCAGATTTTTTTCAGTGTCTGCCTATGAAGACTCTGGTTTGCAATATGTTCTCACTTCTGTTTCTGTGACAGCATTAAGATTTGCATAGTCCCTTCTTTTATGTCTGTTATTTTTTTATTCCATTATATTAGTGCCATGTCAGTAAAGACTCCTCTGTCGTCATATCAACATAATGTTGGCCCAATGCAATGGAAAGTTCATCCCAAAGCACAGAGATTCTAAGAATCAGTAATTTTTTAGTATTTGAGTCATTATGGAATCAGGGCCAAAACACCCTCACCTGACGTGAGTTGCCTTGACTCTACAGAGATGACTCTGAGAATAGTAGCTCATGCACCAGCAGTCCTTATCCCATGTAACGTGGTTTCATATGTGGGTTTCATACACCAAGTTTACAGAGCTATGTGGAGGTATAACAAACTTATTGTATTTTATAGTAAATTTATGTACTCAATTCCTACTTGATATCAAATCAAGGAGAACCTTTACTCGCCTTGAACCTTGACTTGAGATCCAATATTATAGCAACACAGAAAAAAAAACCCCACCAGCTACTCTGGCAGATGTAATTAAGGAGTCAGGTATCAAATACCAGGGTAAAAGACTGAAGACAAGACAAACCACTTCTGAAAAGCAGACTTAGTAGCGGAATGGGAAAAGCTTCATAGAGAAATGAAAACTTTATAGCTAAAACAGGGACTCTAAGTAAAGAACAGACCAAAGACACAGCAGGATTCTGCTGCTTCCTAGTTCAGGGTCTCTGGAGTAAGAACAAAGGAAACTTTTGGCCTGAATGGATGGATGTAAATTCCTTCTATACTTTCATTTTGTTTGAAATCTTTGTGAGACAAAACATCCAGATGACCATAGGGAAGGAACAGGAGGTGACAGAGACAATTTCTAAACTGCCTTGCCAACTAGAATGGAGATAGACTCATTTTCTGACCTGAGATACTTGATTGCCTGTTCATAAGACATTTTAGAACTTAAGCTTCTCTGGAGAATCTCTTGGAAATTTAATGGTTAGTAACTGTCAGCAGAGGAATTGTCCTTTCCTTTCTCACCTAAAAGTCTACCATATATATGGTGACATATAACTGTATAGGAATTGGCATACTTTTCCCAGGAGGATTTGATAATTTTTCAGACTTTGACAAACATAAGATTTCACATGTTGAAAGCTAATATATGCATGACCAATGAAATGACAGTCTAATTCTACTGTGATATTAAAGGCACATATCCAGCAAACAAAACTAAATTATCACAGTCTTTATTTCTTAATTTATTATTAAGAATTCATTATTAATTTATCCTGTATTTACCAATACAGAACACTTTGCAGAGGTAAAATGCTGCTTGTGAGAAATTTTTATCTAGAGAAAGTGGTATAATTCTTAGAGATGCAGGCATCTAGTCATGCTTAAAAGTTCATGGGAATTCAGAACCATTTATTTATTTGTTAAGAGCCGAATTACTAAATGTATGGCATAACAGCTTATCATCCTGTGAGGCCAGGCCATCGACCAGGATTCAGTAAGAAGGGATCTTACACTTCTGTGAGAAGGTACCTGTAAATGTTTACAGCTAAAAGAACTCTTCTACATGACTCTATAGTGTGGAAAACTTAATAAAAAATGTTCTCTTAACCTCTGGTAAGCAAAAACAGTGATGAAACAAATTAATTTGATGCTTTCCTTTGGCCTTCTGTAGTAAAATTAAAAAGCATGTCTTTAAAGAGCTTGAGTCAAGAGGCACCCTTACAATAATCCTTTCTATACAAATGACACCTTAAGTGAAATATATATAATTGGGTGAAAAAAAATATTTTAAAAAATATAATCAATTGTGTGAACAAGGTTAGGTCAATGATAGGAAGTCCTAACGAATGATCTTTTAAGCTTCCTAATCTGTTCTTGAGAAGTTGTCAATATGGCTATCACAGTCAAGAAATTTTAGCAATACCATCTTCAGCTGACACTAGGAAAGACATCTTAACTCAGTTTAATGTAATCAACTCCATAAATTTAAGAGCTGACTAAAAGTTTGAGTTACTAGGACAGCACATTTACAAAATCTCAATTGTAATAGAAAATATCTGAGCAGACTAGAAGGTGAGGTTGCTGTCAATTTGCATGTCTAGTTGAAAAAATTATTGTCTTATGTTTTAACACTGAAATCACAAAAAATTATGCTGTTTGATATTTAAAACTGTCTTTTGAGTTGTAGTATTTTTTTTTAATTCACTTTATATTTTTATACTTGCTCGTTTAAGGAAACTTATAACACTTGTATAACCCAGCTAAATTTTTTTTTCTAGTAATCTTATTGTCTCTATCTGAGTGACATATTTAAATATGGACACCAAATTAAAAAATGAAAATGTTATATCCCTGTGATGTAGGAAGAAATGTTCAGGTTTAGCATGGCACTCCATGGTAGAATACCAGAGTGGTTTGGGGAATTATTTAGTACATACTTCTAATGGTCTTTAATTAGTTCATGTGTAACTTCAGCGGTTAGATAAGTTCCTTGAAAAAGATGCTTGCTGAATTGAGGACCAAGGGACCACTGAATGAGACAAGAAACAAATAAAAAGATATTAAGAAACAAACTCTTATATGCCTATGACAGAAATAAGCTGCCAAAATACTGCATTACTCAGCAAGGAAGAATAATAAAGCAAGATGGAAAAAGAAATTATATTTCTGTGTCCATTTTTTTCTCCTGTGTATTCTGATGACAATTCAGAGATGTAATTTTAATTTGTCTTCTGTTGAGTGTGAAAAGACTTGAATACCTAATTTCTGAAAACTATACTCCTCTTGACCTCTTGATTTCTGAACAGGGGAATGAAGAATCTTTTGGGAAGGGTATTCATGGTTTAGAGGTTATGAGGATATTTAAGAGATATTGGTAGGCATCTTTTACCTCATACAGAGGATGCTAACTTGTGTAATTATGTTATAGTATTTAAAAGATTTCTTCAGATAGAAATGAAGTTTTGAAACATCATGAAATACAGTGATACAGTGAAAATGTCTTTTCATCATTTACCTAGGTTTAGATCAATTACAAGCTTACATTTTTAAGGGGTTCTCTCATAAGAGATCACATCCTGATTGAAATCTAAGAAGGGAAACCAAAAACCCAGTTAGACTACCAGAAGATCCAAAATTAATCTCCAGCAAAGCAAGTGTTTCACCAAAGTTCAATCTGTACATCAGTTTATTTTCAACTTAGAGTTCAAAAGAAATAGCAGCTCTGTGGTTAAGCAATGATTGAAGAGGCTAGTAACAGATCAAAGCAAAGGACAGGAGAGAGATGGGTGAGCATCTGGGAGGGAAAATGGATAACATTTTCCTTGGTCTGACCTGAGAAAAAATGAGAATGTGGGGGAGACAAAGGGGAGGAAAAATAAGGTCAGACATTTCGGGAGAAATACTTTTGCACAGAATGAATGGTAAAAATTTCCAGAGAAAAACTTGAAAGATGTTACCTCCAAACTTAAATCCTTCAAAATGTTTTTTGTTATTAGTTGCTTATTTGAAACCTGTTACTTCATTTCAGAATACATTACACAATTAAAAGACCCCAAAACTCCAAGCCAGAATTATTTTTTCCCCTCAGTGCTGTGTTGCATGTTGCCTTATATTAAAAAGAGATGTTTAAGTTTGTTCCTTTCCCCCCCTGCAATTTTTCCTCTGCAAAGGAAAGAATCTTCTGTATTAACCTTATAACATTAGGTGTCTCTTTGCATAGCATTCTTCTAACTTCAGAATATATAGTTACCTTTTTTGTTAACATTTGAAAATAATTTTGTTTCCATTTTAAAGTCAGAAGGTAAAAATATTCCCTGTAGTTTACCATATAAATTTATCTACAGGCCTATAGCATTATTTACTACTAAAGATTCGTGCCCAGTAAATTTCATAATTCAAAAAAATTCTTGTTCTATGTACCGAAAGTCTTGGCAAAACAACTTTGTTTGTGGGATTAGGGAATATATATATTTTTGTACTACAGTAAACACTCTCTAAAATATTAGTCTTAGCCTAATTTCATCCTTCTGTTTTATCTAGTGGACTTTTATTTACATCCCAAATTTCTTCTGTTGATGATGCTCCTGATCTACACATGGTAATTGTTTGCTACTTTCTTTGGAAAAAAATTCGCCACCTCTGCTCTGTGTGTCAGTACGTTTGTTTGTGATTTCACAGTGTCTCAAATAATTTTCTTCTGTATATTACAGATCAGAATCAGACTTCAAGGCAATATTATACATCTGACTCTCTAAACATGAAGGAAAGTATCATGTATATCTCATTAGTATGAGAAAAACTCTTTATAAAGGCAAATTCTCTGGGTGGAACAGGGAATATCCTACAAATGTATAATTAATAAGAACTAAACATGTTCCTCCTTATGGTCCAGAGGAACTTCTCAAGTCATTTGATACGAGTAATAGACAACATATCATTTTTGTAGGAGTATTGTACTTGGGTATTTTTAGGGACTAAGGTATTTGAATAAGGTACTTTTCCCTAGTATGAAAGTTCTAATCTAATGGGACACTGAATAAAGTAAATTATCTCCTTTGAATCAGTTAAAGAAAAAATATGTGTCTTCTATTGCATTTTATACAGAGCCCAATTCCACATTCATTATTTTATGTTATTTCATCTAAGTTATGACTTAGGTCTTGGGAGCTGAGTCTGAACATATGCCCCCAGGGTTGGCAGCATTTGAACAGTGGGGTTTGAAAGTCACAATTTTGGACTTAGGTAGAATTTAAGTACTAATTTGTGGGATTTGGAAGTTTTCCCAAGATCAGAAGTTGTGGTGTGGCACAGAATGAAATCCAGTTGTCTTGTGTTGCAAACCATAAATATTCAGCTCTAGAAAAAACTATAGAACAATTTGGATAGTAAATCATTCTCTTAATAGGAAAAAAAAAAGGCTAAGGGGTGGGATTTTTAGGTATTTAAGTATCTAGTTGCCAAGTTTTTATGTACTGATAAAATAGATGAAATTCTGACTGAATATTTTAGGCTATTGGCGAAACTAATGTGAGGAGGAGGGTTAATGCAGTCTCTGTGACAGACCTATCAGTGGTTTTTCATGGTTGTAATTTAAAATTACATTTTGCAACTAAACAGATGAGGGAAAGGAATTCAGAAAAACAATTTCTTTAAGCTAGGGTTGTGGTAAAGAGTGATGACAGTAGCTGTATTTTTAGAATTCTATTCTCTACCACTTTGCTAAGCTGACAAAAAACAAGAATTCATTTAATTTAGGAAGGTGGAAAAAAATTGTACTTAATGGATATTTACAGAAAAACACTGGTCAGCAAAAAGAAAGAGCTAGAACAGGAGGTGTCTCTGACTTAAATACCCTAAATTCTCATTCGAGTGCATTGTTATTGCAGAACAAATATAAATCCTACTGTGCCTTGCTTTTTAGTCATGACATTCATCATGGTTAGAAATGATATTTGCTGGGAAGGCTTGGTAAACCAGTCTACATATAAATTAAGTAAGAGAAAAGACCCTGATATCAACTTCAGTAAGGGGAAAGATAGAATGTCAAATTTCTAATAACAAACAGTTATTCAGCATGTGTGGTTTTGATCCATACTGCTGTAAACTCTTTTCTATAATCTTTTTCATTATCTGTGAATCTGTATAACCAGTCTCTCTAAAGGGAAGCATAATTGCGTCTTCAGAAGTCACATAGCGGAGACATTATATTTTGATTAAAAACAAACCCTCATGTTTCCCCCAATGAAGGCTCTTCAAATGTGAAAATGCTTAACTAACCTAAAAACACATTCCAAAATTAAAGTAAATTTGAAGAACCTAAATAGTGAAGAAGCAACAGGTTTGAAGTGTACTGAGTAAGGGAGAAAGACTACAACTGTACTTAGCAAAGTCTAGTTAACATCAACTATGGGAACAGGACATTATTATAACTCTTTTTTCCTGTTGCTTCTGTATAATGGTTGTCCATGTTATGGTTTGATATTTCTAAAACAAAGTCCCCACTCTGATAAGCACTGGAAAAGATACTTATAATGTTAACTGGGTGCGGTTCCAGTTTATTTGGAAGAACAAAGGGTTAACAAAATATTCTTCACTCTTCAAGTGCTAAAATCCGAGACTTTTCATTGCTTTCATTTGTAAGAAGAGCCTGATTGAATTTACTTCTGTTTCACTTTTAAAACTTCCTGGCTTTTCATTCACAAATCACACATTTGTCTTCTCCCGGAAAAGCTTTGCTTTTGTTTTTGTGACCTACATTTGTAGGGCTCCTAATTAGCAGGCAGCACTGGGATCTGCTGTCCCTCAGTAGCCATGCTGCTTTGGGATCCTAAGATAAACAGAAAACATGTTGCCTAAATCTCAATTAAAGTAATGACCTACTCTGGGTCAGCACCTTTATGTGACAGTGTAAAACAAAAATGCATCATGACTGCAGATTTTCCCATATGCTGCATTCATGTCCTACTCTGGCAGATACTGGAGTTAATATGAGAAGGATCAAGGATAGAAATGAAGTGTTTTCACTGTGCTTAAAATAAAAATGTACCAGCATTTTATTTGAAAAAATTCTTCCCTGAACTGGTGTTTGCAATGACTTTCTCATTTTTCTCTTCTTTCTTTTTTTTTTTTTTTTTCAAAATTCTTTCCTTGGCCTCTGTAGATAAGCTGACCATTATTTTTACTTTTGTGTTCAAATGATCATTCTGGCTTGTGAGAAAGTGGCACAACATCCTACTTAAATAGCACCAGACCACACAAGAACTAAGTCTTCTCTGTTTCGGTTGCCGAAGCAAATAGGAGCTTGGCTGGAACTGGAATGCAGCATTTGCCTCTGCTTTTTATATTAAAAAAATTACTTTGTACTGTGATGAATTGATATGAACTGCAACATTCAAATGCATCAAACAACCAGCTCCTCCATCACAGAATCTTGATACTTGCTAGATGATATTTGCAGGCTCCTACCATCTCTGTCCTCAACAGTGTATCGTCAGTAGCTGGTTATTGTAGCATTCATCCTGCATTACCATTAGAACAAAAAGAGTTTCATTTTCTTTGGATTTACCTTCCACTTGGCTGCATACTCTTGAGTTTGCTGCGTTTAAAGACACTGTTTTTCTCTCAGAAATTTGCTTATGGTTAAGCCTTTTCCTAAATCTTTTCATCTGCAACATTTTTTAAAATTTATAAGAAATTTAGCTTTGTGGCCACTGCTTCTCAAAATCAAGTTAAGCTGAAATTTGGCAGTATGTTCACAGGCATATTGGGAGACATGCTTGGGAGATACAAGTGGTGATGGAGTGACTGCTGTTAGCCTAGGAATTTAAGCTGGAAAGACTTGTACCTGGAAATATATACAACATATCCTACAGTATTGTCTGTGCAATGTAAACCAGACACTTCAGGCTAGAAGCATAAGGACAGGAGGCAGGCGTAGTTACACCTAAATTCTAAGTAACCTCCCACTTGGAATATGAGATGTTCATTATTTACAGGGAAAGTACAGTAAAAAATTCTATCCTAGTCACAAGACTAGCTTATTTACAGAAATAATTTCCTTTGGGATTTCTCTGCTCTACCCATACTTTATCATTTGGCATAAGAGTGGAAGGAATATGCTGTATTTCAGGTAGCCATATATGCTGTGGTGCTTGCACTTTCTGGGAAGCTGTAGGATTCATTGCATATCTGCTTTAAATGCAGAACTTTTTGCAACTACCGGATCTGCACATACACAAAACTAATCTTCTGTGTCTATCTGGTAACTCCTGATTCTCTTACAATAAGAATTTTTCTGTATCTGATTGGTAGATCCGGAATACCTACAAGCTGTGTGACGTATTGCACAGAGTGAGAAACAGAGGCTGCTGCGTACAGCCCTCTCCCAAGACTTGCAAAGAGAGTCATTTGCAGCCTGGATGCATGTATGTGTGTAGTGACTCATCCAGTCGAAAAGGTTGCACAGTGAAAACTGAGGGGAATTGGTGCTCATGCTGAGGAACCTCTACAATGCCAAGAGATATTTGGCCTAGATATCACTCCCAGAGGAAAGAGAAGGAAATGTTCTCTTATTCAACAGTCAGACAATTTAAAGAAGGGGAGATGAAGTTCCATCTTTATTTAAATGTATATTTAAGTTCTTGACAATGCAGTAAAATTCAAGCAGCAATAAATTAAGACTATTGTCTTAAGAAGCAGTTTTCTTATTCAGATAGATCAGTACATGAATACAAGTCTCCCATTCTGTCTTGGTTTCTAACTGTGGCTGTTGGCTGATTAGATTAATATTGGCTTCTCCTGGCCTGCATTCTTCAGCACATTAGACATGCTCCTCCTGACACAGCAAAAGCATCTCCTAGCTTGGCTGTGGCTGAATTGGCTGCCCAGAATTTTCAGACCTTCAACTTTTTGGTGCCCGCTTTCTGACAGAAACACAGAGCATGCTCATAAATCACAGTGGATCTAAAGGTCTCCAAACTGACATGCCTATGTAGTGCAGTGCTGTGCCAGGAAGAAACACAAAACTGAGGCTCACAGAAGCAGCGTAGTCTTACGGTGGCCCTGCAGTCACACTAGTGTACCCTTCTAGAATGAAAGGCTGGCTGGCTCAGACCCAGCAATGCTGAAGTCAGAAAACTGCTTCAGTTTCTTTAAGGGACTCGGTCACCACCAGCTCCAGGCTTTTTGTGCCATATTTAATTTACATAGGCTTGTGCTTATTTGCACTTTTACAGTCACTTAGGGCACTTGGACTTCACTGATGTTCATCACAAAGCACTTTGCCAGTGCCTGAAAAATTTTTTAGCGAATACTGGCTCTGAAAGAGAGCTCTTCCTCTTGAACCTTACCTTTTATGTCAGCTCTATAGAGCATCTGCAATGCACATCTGGGTGCAATTTTGTTTCTCTGTCTGCAAAGCGCTCAAGCTCTCACTGTAGTCAATGGAAATATGGTCTGGACAGTACAAGGAAATATTCAGCTGACCAGTTATAGACATTTGTTTTAGGTGAGCTGATTTGGCTCTCCATGTAGGATTTTTAATATGTCAACCTGCAAGTTGTCTCCTCATGCCAATCCGTTCTCTGAGAGCTGAAGTGACAGGTGTCACAGGAGCAGTGCAGATCTGTGGTTACAAGAATTTCCACTGCATAGAAACGTCGTTTACCCTGAAATTGTCCTTTACCCTGAAATCACCTTTCATTCAACCCACACTACAGCAAGAAAAAGCAATACTTATCTGTGAAATCTGAAATAACACTTGCAAAGGTTTAGAAAACCTGATGTGTGACAGAAATAAAATGATCCTTACTGAATTCTTTCTTTCTAGGTGTCCAGTAGATAGACTGTGGATGCTCCGGTTACCAAACTCCATTTTAAAGGTATGAATGTTGGTGTGTATTTTTCATCTTCTGCAGATTCACCTATAGATTTGACTCAAATACTATTTTTTCTCTCCTGTGAAAAGTTATCGGTCATCTTTTTCAGGAGACAAATATAAATATTTTTCTTGTCTTCTGTTTATTTACAACTACCAACAATTTAGAAATCATAACGTCTCAGTGGAAAAGCTAACATCGCAGTGTTCTCTCCCATATAATCCAGGGGGTCCAAAGATCTTCAGTGCTGCCTTCACTTCTTTCTTCAAGTAATTCTCATGTAGCTTTTTCAAACCTTGAATGCTATTTTGACAAACACACAAAATCTAATGCATAAATGGAGCTCTTGCCATGCAATCTACTAGTTATTCTTGACAGATTAGAGTGAACAGGAAACAGCCACTCTAGAATAGTAACAGACTTGGCATGGCTCTTCACCAACCTCAGGCTATCTAAGCTGCCATGGCAGCTTCTTAAGTGATCACTGCAGACTTTAAGCCCTGGAAGCCTCCAAGTGCCTCCTGGAGGAGGCAGCCACTGTTTCAGCAAGTGTGTGGCCAAGTGCATTCAATGTGTTCTGCTCTTCTGCATTACAGTGAGAGCAACTGTGAGTGATGATGAACTGCACACATTGGTGTTGGTAAAGTTAATATTTCTTTCCTCACACCTTTTTTATGCTATAGTGAACACAATTGATAACCATGCAGTTAAAAACTTACAGTTTTAAATCCTGAAAATAAAGTTGCTCTCTTCTTCTCATCAAGACACATATATATGTTCTTGTGTGCACATATATGTGCATATATACCCGCACACTTGAATGCAATGCTCTCTTTCTCTCATCAAGACACATATATACATGTCAAGTGTGCATATATATATGCACACTTGAATGCAATGCTAACTGCCATAACAAGATGGCAAGTGAAGCCAAATGGTTTAAAAGACTCCCAGACTCAGCAATTTATGTCTGAGTTGGAACTTGAAGGCTGATGTCTCCTGTTCCACATAAGATCCTGAGTCAGGAACTAGTACTCGTATGCAACTGGACTCAGCCAGTCTCGTTTCTAAATTTCCTTCTGGAAACAATGAAACTCAGTAAATGCTCCTCTTCCCTTCAGTCCTCTGGTATAACTCATAGCACCTAATTGGCAATGAATGTCAGCTCTCTATAACACTGACTTGAATAATCAGTCTCTGCTCTTGTTTAAATAAAAAAATGATCTTCCTGCATTTAAAGTCAATCCTATTTCCTGCTTGCTAACAGAAATCTTGTCGATAACCTTTATTCAAAAGATTTTCAATGCATCTAGGCACACACACACAGTAAGGGACAATATACGTAACAGTGGTGTTGGTATCAATAAAACAACAATGGCTACTGAAACATACATGTTAATAAACATATTGAGTGATTTTTTCCTTCAGGTGTTTTATTTTGAAGTGAAAGAATTCTGAGTTTTTCAGAAAACCTAAAATTAAAACCTTCAATTGCTTCATGCATGTAACAGTGACAAAGTGCACAGCAAAACTGTCCTGAGGGCAGTAACAAGTGTATTGGTTTGTAAATAGACATGTGGTAAGGAATCTTAGTGTAGCTTGGGGTTAGCAAAAGCAGCCTTTAAGTGTTTTATATAAGAGTTTCACTTGATGGTTATGTGATTCAAAATACACAGAAACGGTTCCTTTATTTGAATTCCCCATTTTGGTTTTAAGTTTATTACATTTATTGCTCATTTTATCATCAAGCTTCTTGATCAGCCTTTAAAATATAAAACACATACAGATTTCTTATGCTGAAATTTCGTGTCGAAAGATTTCTCCTTACACCATGATGAATGAAGGTTGGTTTAGGTAAGAGGAATATATCTGCACTAAGTCTCTCATTTTTGTCATGGATCTCACATTTGATTAGCTAAAGATATACCTTCTGGAGACATTTTACTTCACTCAGATCAGTGCTTACTTTGTATTTTCAAATTTAATATCTAGACCTAGTTTTGATAAAGAATTTTGCAAATATTTTTAATGAAAGGTTTTAAGTTGAGTGAAGTTTCTGGGAGAGAGCACTGAGGGTACAAGGGTCAGGAAGTAAGAAGTTAGGAGACAATCATAAAGTTTGCTGACTTAACCTCTTGGTCCTACAGTCTCCATGCCCGATAGCTCTGTCCTTGACCGCTAGTGGGGATGTGTATGTTCATGTTCTACTTTGCTTAATTTACATTGGATTATGAGACTTTCTATATATTTTGTGGATCAGGCTCTTAAACTTGAATAGTTTATGCTCCAGATCTGCTTGTCTTTCATCCGAAATGGATATTAGATTTTCATGAGTGAATTAAAGATAACATTTACATGACTTTGTTTTACTCAGGTTCTTCTAATACTGAATGAAATTTGGTTTTGAAGTGCAAGCGTTAATTGCCCTCTGTAGTTTATCTAATTAAGTGAGGAGTTTGGCAGTGGTAATAACATAAAATTACAATTGAACTGTGCAAGCAGTCTAACTGGTGACAAAACCAAAAACAACCCAAAAAAACCCAACCAACCAACCAAAAAAAGATAGATTTGGCCTTTACCACCTCTTGAATACTTCCTGTCTTAACAGAAGCCTGACACTGACAGTAACACCCTTCTGTGTATGAAGCTAAGGTGACCAGTTCCAGGCATTTAGCAGATCTGGGATGCCAGGGTAATGAAATATATCTACAAAACACCACCAAACCACTGTGAGGGTATCTGTTGTGTGACCTGGAGCTGCTCTGTCGTGGTGATGATGTGTGTCTCTCTGCTCTGATGACAGACCTTTTGCTGCACAGGTTGAATTCCTTATGTGTTCTCTGCTGCAGGAGTCACACTGAAACAGATTTATGCTGACACCCGTGTTGATGATGTATGATGACTTCAAAGCATGGTGAGGCAGAGGCTGAGGCATAAAGCCCTGGAATACCTATATGAAAGGATTATGTGACCCACCACAGCCAAAATTCTAGGCTCTAATGTAAAAGGACTTCCAGGGTTAAGGTTATGATGACATACATGTATACATATATAAACAACCCACAGAGAAGTTTTGCCAAATTGTGTGAAGCACTGTGTTTCCAATGTGTAATTTTAATTCTTTTCTTCTATAGGGAAGCTTTACTGTTTAAGTTGTGTATGGGACCAGATGCTCACCTGATAGTTACGTGATTTGGTCTGGTTGACACCAGCTGTGAATCTGGTATGTAGTTTGTTCTGAAGCTGCACTAAGAAAGTCAGCTGGGTTTTGGTCTCCTTATCCCCTTATGTGCAGCCTTTGTTTCTACAGTGCCTTGGCTTTATAAGAGAATGAGAAGGTTGTACTACCTAACAAAGAAAGCTTTGACTGGGGCCCAGGTAAGAGAGTCCAAAATTAATGTTCTCAACAATGATTCTTTGTTCTCTGAATTTTTTACTTTTTCAGATGCAAGAAAGTTAAATATAACCTGGACGGGGCTATTCTAAAGAACTACCTGCCAACATTTGATTAACTACATTTTTTGCTAGATTTTTTTATGGAACATGATTTATGCAATCACTTTCTGAAAGTCTGCACTCAGCCTCTTGGCTAATTTCAACAGAGTTTGATAGGGGGAAAACATTTAAAGATAACTACCTTTTTATAAGTTTTGTTCAAATAGGCACTTGCGTAAAGGAAATGGGTCCTGAAAGTGTTTGAAGTGAATGTAAGATCACAGAATAGTCCAGGCTGGACTGGAGCTCATGAAGTCAACTGGTCTAATCCCCTGCTCAGAGCAGATCTAACCAAATCAACTTGTCTAGTTGAGCCTTGAACAATCCCAAAGATGGAGATAATGTCTCTGTATGTTCTGTCCCTGTATTTGACTATCCCAATGATTAAAAAAAAAATAAAATCTTAGTACAACAACTGATTTCCCAGTTCTCTAACCAGTGATCCTTGCCTCTTCTCCCATTTCTGTGCACCTCCAAGAAGAATCTGGTTCTGTCTTCTCTCTGTCATCTGACCATATAATTAAGGAATCATAGAATCATTTAGGGTGGAAAACACATTTACAATGAAGTCCAACCATTAACTTACCTCTGCCAAGTCCATCACTAAATCACGTCCCTAAGTGCTGCATCTGCATGTCTTTGAAATACCTTTGGGTCTGGTGATTCCACTGCTTCCTTGGGCAACGTGTTCTAATGTTTGTGAACCCTTTCTGTGAAGACTTTTTTTTCTGGTATCCAATCCAAATTGCTCCTCGTGTAACTTGAGGCTTTTTTTTCTCATCCTGTCACTCGTTACTTAGGAGAAGAGCGATCCACCTGGCTACAACCTCCTTTCAGGAAGTTGCAGATAGTGATAAGGTCACTGAGCCTCCTCTTCTGCAGGCTAAATAACCTAATAGCCCTCAACCACTCATAAGACTTGTGCTCCAGACCCTTCACCACCTCTTCAGACATTGCAGTGTAAATTCACACTTTTTCTCACATACAGTTCTCTCCTCACATATAGTAGGTAGAACAGGCAGAGAAATACAGTAAATTACAATCTTTGGTATAAATATGTTTAGTTAGCAGCAGGTGTTAAAGGTGTTAAATAGTAGGAAAACTAATGGATTCGTCAGATTTTTGCTCACACATCCAGAAATTAAAATGAATTTTAACATAAATACAATAGCATATATCTGTAGAATATTTGCTACTTGATTTTTTTTGCCAAGATGCTCCTGACCTGTGAATATTTGCAAATTATGAATCAACAAGTACAAATCATGTACTACAAATGAGAGATTATAAAAATAAATAATTCGCTGTTAATCAAATGTATGACAGCTAAGTTATATGTATTAATTGCTACAAATTCAGAAGAGATTGAGAACTGATTTTTGAGCACAACCATTAGAAAAAAGCCAAACAAAATCCCCCAACAAGATTAAACACTCATCACTGCAAATTTGTTTCCTGTTCTTTCTGGTGCAATTGATAATGGTTATCTAAAAGTGTAGGCATTACCTTTTAATTACTAAACTTCCAAATTAGCATTTGTCCTTGTTCTTGTGACATATTTTTCAGAACTGAAAGAAAAGCTCCAAATGATGTGGTCACTAGACTGAAATGGACAAATAAAACTTAGGAGATGAAGTGGTTGGTAAACTTACCAGCTCTGCTAAATCATCTGGGAAAACCTGAGACATATATTTTTAATAAGATAAGTCTTAAGATTCTTCATGGATCTTGGATGAGTTCTTTTTGATCTCTAAGTACAATACATAAGAATATGAACCATGTGTTTTAAACTCACACATTAGAGAATGTTAAAAATGGACTAAATTAACAGCTTCTTTATTTTCTTGTAGAAACAATCCTATCAACAGTACAATACACTTCGCAAGAGATAAGAAAGGTGGAACAGGAAAGGGAAACAGTTCATTACTCACACTAAAAGTATCATTACCATAAACATCTTAGCAGGCTTTAATCTTCTTTTATTGTGGTAATTATCATATTGTAATATGATCCTGTTGCTGAAGTACAGCTGAACAGGTACCATACAAGTAAGCTCTCTATGTCTTCTAGTAAGAACATGAAGAGGCAAAGCCAGCTTACCAGTAGTTCGAGAGAATCTCCTTTGTTTCTATTTTAGTGATGTTTGCAATACAAACCAACAACTAGCTTCAGTGAATGTTTTCTACACTGGGCTGGAACACTGGAAACTCATTCATATAATATATGATATAGAGATACTCAAATAATTGCCTTTACAAAATAACAGTTGTCAGTTTAACTGAAGGTGATATTTTAATTTAATTGTTACTCCTTGATTATTTTACTTTTGTCATTCTAGTTATTTGACTGTGAATTTTCCTGAAATTGTGCATGAAGTTGAATTTAGACTCTCAGAGTGGAATTTGACATAGTAAGAATTCAGCAACATATGTGATTTTTACTTTGTTCCTCACCCAATATATTAGTTAATAGTCAATGGTAAAAGTATGCTGAATTCCTTAAGTGCAGTGCAAGGACCTGTGTATTTACAAGTTGGTGCATAATTTAGACAATTATTGCTACATGCTGTCATGTTTAGATGTTCCCCTATGGCTTTCAAAATAAAACCTCGCAGTAGAGTTATATTTCTCCACATTTGATTAACCAAAAAAAAGGCAAGGAATGATGAGCTAGTATTTTACTTCAGACCTCATCAAGATTTAACTTGCCAAACCTGATTCTGCATTGATTTGATTTCCAGTCAGCCCTACTGAACATAATGCAAATCAATATTTTGTGAGCTCTCTTTGTCATGTTGCTAAGACTGTGAGAATGCAAAGCTCATAAAACTTGTCATAATGAAGGGCCTGGAAGCTGAAGTCTCCCCACCCTAAGTATTCATTTTACCTTTTTTGCTTCCACTCCTTGCAAACAGAGTAAATGCTAAGAACTCTACAGGAGCCTTTTCAATCCCTGCAAATGCCTTTTAACTTTGGGATTGAAATAAAATTTTAGAAACAAACATGAAAATAACATGTGCACTTTTCTGTAAAATGTTAATGCTATTTTTGAGTAGAAAGTGGAGTTTAATTTATACATCACAGAGACAAAAGATGTTAACTAGTACTTGGTAGATCCCACTCCTGTCCTCATAAAGGGCAATTTATCAAAGTCATGACCATACCCTATTTAAAGACAAGCCAAGCAAGGAGCTGGAGGCTTTCAAGACTACACTGAGGAGAAATAAATAAGGACATGGTTACTATTTTACATTCTGTATAAGGACTAGTTTGAATTATAGTTTCTTTTTGCAAGTCGGTTCCAAGCAAAGATCTAGGGATAGAGGAGAGAGACATAAGTATAAGATGATGATGTATCTCCATACTCCTGAAGCTTAGTAGCTTTGGGAATATCTAGAAGGTGAGTTTCCCACCATGGAAAACTTGTCCTTATGATAATTTTGAAGACAGTGCGGAATTTCACTACTTCAAATTGTAATATCACAGTATTCATCATCAAAGGTGGATCTTCTTGAAAACTGGGAGACTAAAGAGTGGATTTCCAGATCTTGTGCCTCAATACCTTAACTTTATTAAGCGAATAAATTTTGCAATGTGTTTTGTTAACTGTATTATTAAGAGAATAAATTTTTTGTCTTCAAACGGTCTTCAGAAAATGGTGTAGAATCTCACTTCTCTGAGAATTAAAAGTCTTTAATTTGAAGCCTAAATATTGAATTGGTTTTTTTTCCTGTTGTTCTTACACATAGTTTGGTTAGTAGTTTTGACCCACACGCTGTAAACTTCACAAGTGTATAGAAAGAAATCATGTCAGCTTAGCTGTGTTTAAGATGAAAAGCCCGAAGTGTTTTGGCAGCTCTCATAAGAAAGGCTTTCCATTCTTATTATCATAAAGGACATTTCTCAATACATCTTTCACTTTAAATTTGTCTTTTCTGACTGATGAGATTTTTATGCAGTACTCCTCAAGCTGGACAAGTCCTGATAATGTCAGCAGTTCTTCTGAACTGTGCTGCAAACACTCCAGCTATGGACCCTGATGTCATCTGTTTTTCAGTTGCACAATACCAACAACTCCCAGTGACTTTCTGGTCAACTAATATACACAACTGTATCTTTTTAAACATTAATTTCCAAATTTTGACCTCTTGGATCATAGCAGAAACTCTAGGCAGTAGTGGCAAGAGTCCAAATTCAACCTGTCATACAGTAAACATCTGCCATCTGATGAACTCAAGAGAACAATCCTTATTTAATCAAAAATAAATGTTAACTTCAGCCATTTTAAAAGATGGGCTAAGGGGAAATTTTCTATAAATTATTTATTACAAGAGAAACTTTTAAATTGTATTTTAGTCTACCATTTAGTTTGATGCACTCCTAGATTTGTTTCTCAATGGGACTAAACAAACCCATGGCTAGAACTTGTTTTGTTTCTCTTGTTGTATTTTTATTCTGCATGTGCTTTTCCTTTAAATTTTTCACCATAACATCTGAATGTAAGAGAATTACTAATATGTTTCGAGGTCTTTCTAATGGTATAACATTTTGAAGTTTTTGACTAAAACTTACTAACACCCAGTAAATTCCATTCCATTATTTCATAATGTGAAAAAAATATTTTTTAATTCTCAGCAACATTTTATATTGATCAATGTCTAATAGATGATGATATTTCAATACTTTTGAACTTTTTCCAGGCTGATGCTGTAGAAAGAGTCTGTGGACTGGACTTTTCTTTCAAAGAAGGTGAAAAGATATTTTTTAAACATTTGTGTTCTTACCAGACAAGAAGGATTTGTATTTTTCTGTATAGTGAACTATATACTTCATTTGGATTAGGAATGCAAGTGTGAGCTGGTTATTGTCCTTCAGGGGAAAGTATCAGCAAGCTTAATGTAATACTGACCTAAGTGGCAGTATTTCTGGGGTAAAAGAAAGGACAAAACCTAGCATGCTTACAAAAAAGCATGAAGTCTTTGTACTCTTCACCCCCTCCTCTCTTTTCAAATCAAACACAAGTGTAGTCTTCTTCCAGATAAAAGTGTATGATTTTGTATAAACTTGTTGTAGTCTTTATAGGAAAGCTTAGGCCCTTTGAACCCAAGGACAGTTCAGACTTGGGCTGCAGCACATCACCTTTCAGTACCAGCCTGGCCTGCTGCCTTCTCCTTGCTGCTGCCCTCATACCAACATGGTCACCAACATACCAAGGAAAGAGTTTTCTTGTTCTAACAAGAAAGTTTTTCTAAAAGTTTTCTTGTTCTATCAAGAACAAGAAAAGCATTTGTTCACATATTTCAAGGGGCATGGGAGGCAGTAGTGAGAATCCATGTTTCTTTTAAGAGAAAGGGCCTAAATGGAAACTGGGGGCTACTGAAGAAATTCTCTGGAATACCTTTGGAAAAAAAAAAAAAAAAAGAACAACACTAAAAACCAAAACAAAAGAGAGAAACAGATAGTTTAGAGAAAAGAGTTCTGAAAGTTGCTGGTCACTGATAAAGACAGGTTTCTGCTTCAGAGTTTAAAAATATTGTCATATTCTGCACCGTTCAATAACTCTAATTTGACCATTAAATTCCTGTCACCTTTACCCCCTCCTAATGACTGTGACAAAATGCTGTCTGCAATCAGTAAGACTCAATTGTTGTGGGAATAATTTGAATAAACAATCAAGTCTGCATCTCATCCATCACCTTGACTGATTTCTCTATTCCCTGTTCACCTCTTCATGACATTTGGCAGGTCACTTGATACAAAATATGCAAACAGTGAACTGAAATAGCCCAAGTCTGCTGAAATATGCTGACTGAACCAGTCATCTTAAAGTAGCTATGAATCTTTGCATGGCAAGCACGGATATTTTCCTTTGGCTTTTTTTAATTTGCCAGCTAGACTAGGATGGTATTTGCCCCCTTTACATTCACAGAGCTTGCACTCACAAACCCGCCTCTTGTGAACATGAAGATTATCTGCTAAATTTCTTGAATAGGTATTAAAATATAAGGAAAAAAGAAGGAAGAGTGAGCAGGAAGAAAGTCAGTAGTAGGGGAATCAAAGTACTGGTGGAAGCAAGTAAAAGAATGTGAGGTTGCACATTAAACCAACAGAAAAAAATATATGTAGTTTTTTCTTATGTTTTAATTAAATTAGTGTAGATCTCTTTAATAGGGTTGAATAGGCCTAAAATTAAGTTATATTAAGGATACCTCCAGAGAGGATCATCTGAGTATTTGCAGGGCTCTTTGGGTGCTTATTGACACCCTGCCCTCCACCTGCCTCACTGCCCTGGCTGTGTACCAGGCAGCAGCCAGCACACGCCAGCTCCCTTGCACTAGCTGCTGCAGAGCTCAGCCTGGTGTGCAAGTACAAAGCTAAATTTGAATCAGTTCAAATTGGTATGGGCTGCAAATTATAGTGCTGAAGTCTGGGTATGTGCTCCTTTCTGCCAGCTGTGCTCTCTCTGTATGGCAAGAGGCTCCTCTTGCAAAGGGGTAGGACTGCAGCTGGCAATAGCAATCTTCAAAACAGCCAGAGCTCACCTGGAGGTTCATTAAGACCAGGGTCTCAACACAAGTAAAGTGATCTGAATATCTCCCTAGGAGATCCACAATAAATAATTATTTGGGTTTTTTCACCCCATTTTCCTGTCTCCTTCTCTTTCCATGATCTTCATTTTCCTGTGCCAGCATGTATGTGTGCATTTGTGTTTCTCATATGCCTATGAAATGAAGAGAGACGAAAGAAAGAGTCCAGATGTCTTAGTATTTAATAAAGCTGAGCATCAAATCACTTTAGGAGATGGGCCTTCTTCCTTTACTTTCTGTAGGGAAATATACATAATTAGGGACAAATTTACCCTACTGTGGAATCAGGAATGAATCTTGTTACACACAGGTGCTAGAATGAACCCATGATCACCTGTGAAATACCTGTGTGACTTAAGACTAAGAACTAACCTCACCTGTTCTCCATAAGCAGTCCTGATTCCAGAATGGAGGGTTTAAAGTGTAAAACCACACTAGTTTGGGAGGAACAAACATTAGTTTACATTTCTGGATGTAACTCAAAACAACTTTTTCTCTAATAGCACAGCTCAAAACTGACCCTACCTGTTCATTTCTGCCTTTCCTGTCTGTGTTTGGGATAGCTTGATTATAAACAACATAATTTAAAACAAAATAATTTCAAAATAACCTCACCAAAAGAGGGGTGCCTGGAAGGTCTTTTTCAGAGGTCATTTCAGCTATCAGCACAAACTCAGCTATGCCATTAAAGACAATACTCTACATGCCCAATTACAGAGAGTGGTATTCAGCTCTGCCTCCTCAGTGGGGATGCCTCCCGTACAAGTCAGCCTTGCTTCTCATTCCTGTCCTATTGCTACCATCTGCAATTCAAAGACACAACCAAAGAACAGGATATTAAATATTTTACAGTAGAATAAAAATATATTTCCCCCACCCTTCCTTTTCCAGAACACTTTCAGCCAGCCAGATGCAGCACATCCTGTGGTTGCACACCCATCTGCATGAGAAGTAGGTACGAATTGGGAAGATTTCTTAAACTACCTCTGAAGAAGTGACACTGACTGAGAAGTGGGATGAGCTACCCCAACAACGGCTGTATTGTTACCAGGAATCATCATAGACAGCTAATCTGCTTTGTCTATGTCTGGATTATACTACAGTATAGCCATACACTGTATGTGAAGTTGTTTGTTAGATCAATAAAGAAAGATTATATTCCCCTTTTGAATTATTTGACTTTTATTGCTGGAAAACACATTTGAACAGACTTTCACTATATCAAAAATATGCAAATACATAAAACAGAAAAATTATTCAATAATTTTATACAAGTAGAACTCAATATAATATGATTTAAAGTAAACATGCTTTTAATCTTCAAAGTTTCCATCTCTAGGTATTTCATGATGAATTGTAATAAAATGATAAAAAAATATGAAAAAATCTTTTTTGAAAGATGTGTTCATAAAAGCAAAATAATAAGCTAGTGAGGTATGATATATGTCATGGAACAACTGATATCTTCATAAAAATGACATACAGTTTGGTTTGAAAAATATTTTATTGCATGTCTCACAGCTATTAAATAATTCCCAGTTTAATTTTTGTTGTGTTCTAAACAGTCAATAGTAAAGACTATATTCCCTTGGTCTCTTATATTTTCATCTATGCTCACAAAGAAACCTTCTAGTTTTTCTCTTGCTTCTTTTTTCATGACATATGCAGAACACAGTAACTTTTTACCCTAGGGTTCAGTTCTTAGGATATATGGAGACAATCTTTTAAGTAATAAGATACATATCTTGTATATGTCACCCTCTCTTCCTGGCCAGATAACTGAAATGTATGGGAATAAGGAAGCTCATTGTGTACACTTAAGAGCTCATTTTTTATCTCTTTCCACTTGCTGATGATGTATGGGCTTCTTAACCTAATTCTGGTTCTTATCAACTTCATCTGGAATTGTATGTTTTCCCTGTAGAGATACCAAAGTATGAAGACTTAGCCTAGCATGTCACAGGTGGATTAGTCAGACATTAGACTGGGTGTATCAGGGGACCTTCCCCGTGACAGCAAACCACAAATTACCTGGGAGACCTGTGGATGTTGTAAGCCTTGTCATTAATACCACTTGACATCACACTCCTCCTGAGGCACTCCTTTGCTATGTGGAAGGGGAATACTCTTTGTAGCTGATGCTTTAATATTTGTGAGTTTTGTGTCAGTCAACAGACAATCCTGTTGATGTGTTCCTGGTGTGCTTGGCTGTGCAGCCACACCTATCTCTGGTTAGTGTCCCAGGGCTGCTCTGAACTCAGAAGACCCCATCTAGGATCCTGCATGCCACTCCATTTCTGACCCTGATCAGATGGAGGCAAGAAATAGAAACACAGCTGCTTACTACAGGGTCATCCCAGGCAAGTACAAAAGCATTTGGAGAACATTCAGGTCAAACTGGGATGCCCCTTATTATGGTAAGTGACTGAGCAAGGGCTTCTGGGCTACAGGGACTTCTGTTCTGGATGTATTTTTTGACATATTTTTAACATATTAGAGCAACCGAAGTGCATGGGACTAAACAGACATAAAAGAAAACTGGTGAGGCAAAATGCTCAATCCAATGATTCATTAATAAAAGTGTTTCACCTGATTTCAACAGAGATAAAAATAGATCCTAAATAAGGAATTAAATAGCGTAAACCTTGGAAGTGACCTTTGTCTGCAGTGAATTATAAACATTGGCAAAATTCATGTGGCAAGTAACACCTGACTACCTTTCTCTAGTGTGACATGGCTAATCATCTATCAGATCCATCTGATTACCGGATTTTCGTGCTACTACACCACTTCCTAGTATAACAATAGTCTAAAATAAGGCTAACGCCTGCCAGCCTTGCAGTTACATTAGACAAAATACGTAATATGTCATTTATACCAAAGAATGGGGAACACCTGATGCAGAAGAAAGTCAGCCTGGCTAATGAAGTCTGAAATGCCAGACTGATAAACTAAATCAGAGCTGCAGCGTGGCCATAGTGGTTGCAATCTCCTATTAGAATGCCTTACAATGGATTTAATATACTGTTCACACCAAGCCTCATTGCCTTCCCTTGAGAGAAATGAATGTAGGAGTAAAGGATTTTATTTTGTAAGGGGAGCGAAAAAATATAATGGCAGGAAGCATTACACGAAAAGTCAACAATATATTTTATAGTTCATGTGTTTGAAGTCTTTCTCTGCCGTTCTTCACTGCAATATATTTTAGAGCTCTGTCAGATGCTCCTGGCTTGATACCAGTATCTTTTAATGTTTGCTTTCTTAGGCTATAAAGATACAGTCTTGAGAGAAGAAAAGCCAAAAAGAAGAGAAACCAAAAAGAAGTGTTGCAGTTGTCCTAGAAAACAGATGATGGTACATACTCAATGTTCATATATAATTTCAGTTAGATGATTAGTACTAACACAATTTCTGCTGATAGAGTGCTTTCATTAGTCAGGAGCTCTCAATTTCTGTTACAAGACACCTTTGTCTTGCAGATTGCAAAACTGAGAGTCAAGCAATCTTAAGTCTTGTTTAGACAAACGCAGTGAGTCAGCATTATTGTCAAGCAGGAAAATGAGACCTTTCAAGTTTCCATGGTAGTACATAGTCTACTACAAAACATTAGTACTCTGGTCAATATTGTATAACATGTTACAATGCTTCATTTGGTGTCTGTTCTTTCCAACACACAGTGCCTGAGACATGTGGCAAATATCTTGCACTTCTGTCTTCAATGGACTTGCGTAGGAAAGTATAGAAGTCAATTTTTCCCAGTCAGTTTTTTTCATCTTTTATATATAAACCAGGATTTGCCAGAGCTCAGATTTACAAATTGAGCCCTTCAAGTAATTAAAACTTAATAAAAGTGTGAGCAGACTATGTGATGAGGGCAGTAGCCATAGCTAAGGACGACCAGGAACATGAAATTTTGAATCTAGTATAGACTAAAATCATGCAAACTGTATCCTGAATTAAATATTTGTTATGATGGATTCCTGTAGTTCTTTTTTTATGAGCTACAAAAAAATTAACCTACTAGTTTCAAACAGATATATAGTATTTCATTAAATAAGTACCTAAATTTGTACTACAGAGGACATTGACGGTCCCTCTGAAGCAAAATTAAAGAGTTTTTCATCCACTATAGTTGAGCAGTTTTAGCAAGTCTATCCTGAGATTTCTCTTAATTGTTCACACTAAAAAAAGGACAAGTAAGAAAAAATTAAAAATTGCAGAGAATAGTGTGGTATTTGCTGGTTACTGATCAGTTTTCTTGGTAGGAAAGGATACGGGAGATCACAAGGTATATGTATTGTCAGCAAAAGTTCAGTGAAATTCCTGTTGTCTTAAATTAGCTACTTGTTAAAAGCTACTGTTGATAGGATTGTCAACAAGAGAAAATTATTTTAACTATGTCCAGATATCAAATTGTTACGGATGGAAAGTACTATAACCTTGAAGACTGAGATGTTTCCTAAACCAGAAATAAAATTTATCAAAAGATGGCTTTGGACAGCCTCTTTAATAGAGTTTTACATCTGAAGTTAATGTCTTAATGTCTAAGGTATAGATATCACGGAGATAACAGCACCTTGCCATTGATCATAAAAAATGTAAGGAATAGGTTCTACTAAAGTATCTAAAGACTGGACAGTCATTTAAATCACTTTTAAAAAATCAGTACAAAGACAATTTTTGAAAACAACACATTCTTATTTCTTTGAGAATAAAAAGACAATATTCAAAATTAAAAATGATGCTAAAAATAAATTGCACACCCTTTATTTTATAGAATGGTCTAACTAAATTTTTCAATAAGTACTACTAAACTCAGAAGAACTGACATTTATATATCTGAGCAAAACATTTTTCCTAGCTGTCTCTTTATGTTTTGCACTGGTATACACCCTTGTTATAAAAATTAAATTATTTTAAAAAATGTATTACATATACATATATATACATAATGTGCTACATAAAAATATTTTTATTTCTAATTTATCAACATATAGCAATACAGGACTAAAATGTATGGTCTTAAGATTATTTTCTATATGTCTATAGACATACATATAATTGAGAAAGAGAGAGAGAGAGAGATGGATAGATAGATAGATAGATAGATAGATAGATAGATAGATAGATAGAAATAGTCACTGAAACCTTTGGTCTGTAATTCCCAGTCAGCATCAATACAAACTTTCCACATTTATCACAACCCACCATCTGAGTTTTCTGTTCTGTTCTTTTATAAAAAACATTTTATTGTAACATAAAGAAACCAGTCTGCATCTCTTGTGCAGTTTCCCTTTGATTTTTTTTGGCTTCAGCTCCACTACAAATGTACTTTCCTCATGAAGACAAAGATGTGAAAAGGACATTCAGAGGTCATCTAGTCCAAGGTGGGATCTAGTAAACTACGTCACTGCTGACATTCTTAGAAATAAGGGCAACTGAACATCCTCCCTCACAATCTACTCCATCATTCAAGTGTCCCAGAGTCTGAGTTTCTTCCCAAGGCCTGTATTAGATCCGTGCTGCTGCAAACCCGTTACCTAAAATTCCCTCTACACTCACTGGACAAGGGGAAAAAATATTTTCTTTTTCTTTTCAACATAATTTCATATTTGAAGATTATTATCATATCTCTCCTCAGCCTTTTCTGTATTTTGAGAAACTGTTTCCTTCAGTGTTCCCTGGCAGGCTGTACCTTGCAGTGAACTGCTTCTCACTTCTGAACTCGCTACAAATCCATCTCAAGTGCCTCAGACCAAATATATTAATTCAACCTCTCCTAGCTAGAGCTGATCAGGGTGGTTTGCAGTGTGCACTCCTGTTTGTAAATCCCAGCATGAAATCTGAGTTTTTCACAATAGCACACCATTACTAATTTGTGTTCAGCTTATGATCCACCTATGTGGATCTTTCCTTAAGGAATCAGCACTACACCAGCTGTTCTCTGTGTGTTATTTTGCAGTTAATAATTCAACCTACATTAAAAACCTTATATTAGTACATGTAGAATTTAAGTAGCTAAAGATAACAAACATTTCTGGATGCAAGAGACCCTTCCCAGTTCATTAAATACATCTTTTCTGTTAGACTATAGATTAATGGAAACTAAAGTTGTGGTTTTCTAGTCTTTTTTGTCACCAATCTGTAGAATTTTTCCTCCAGGTCTGATTTACTTAACTTGTTAATGAGAATGTCACATGAGAATCAAAAGCTACATTAGAGTCAAGCTATATTACATCTCCTGCTTTTCTTTTCTCTACAAAATGTTACCCTCTCATAGAAGAAAATTAGATTGATTGCACACAATTTGTACTTTACAAATCCCTGGTGGCTATTGTTCATCTTCCTTGTTATCTTCAAGGTGCTTACAGACAGTTTGTTTTGTCCCAGTGTTATTCCAGGAATTTAAGTTGAACTGGTTGGTCTGTAAGTTTCTTTTTCTGTCTTTCTCTGTCTCTTTCTTTCCCTATACTCCCCTTTTGCCTTTTTATTTATTAAACTAGGTATTATATTTACCCTTTCTAGTATTTTGAGTTCTTATTCTTCCTGAGCTCCCAAAGAGAAGTTTTCCAAGATGGTTCATAAGACTACGTGCAGTCTCTTCAAAAGAATTCACATGGGGGTGTAAGGACTCAGAGCTCTTCCAGTATTTACTCTACTTCCATACCCCAGCTGCCTCAGTTAATTTCATGTGAAGATACATTTGCATTAAGATGTCAAACCATTAATGAAGCAGCTGGAACTGTTTTTTTCTTGTTCTGCTGTTCCTGCTGCAAAGACAGTGGCCTGGAACAGAGGATGGGACTGACAACCAAAGGGATTGTTTTACACTGTTCTTGCCACTCTCATCTGAGTTCAGTGTTGTGAGGCCTAAGTATCATTAAACCAGTGCTGCACATTAGCAAGTTTCTGTAGGTAGAGCCTCAGCGAAATGGAACAACACAAGACAATTCTTGCCCTTCTGGTGACATCTGTGACTGCAGTTTCCTCCCATGTAGTACTGAATCAGCTCTCCGCTGATTTTCCACATGCTAGTAATGTATATACAGATGTTTTCTTTTTCCTCCTTGTGGTCTTTTCAGTCTGTACCACACTTCGCGGCTTGGCTTTTCTAATTTTGTCCATACATACTTACACTGTTCTTTTATCCTTGTCCCTGATATACTGACCTAGTTTCAGTTTCTTCATGCTTCCTTTTTGTGTTTGAGGTTAATGAAGAGCAGATTTACTCAAGCTGATCTCTTGCATAAGAATAGTTTGTGATTGTGATCTTAATAGTGTTTCTGTGAGGAACTGCCAAATTTCCTTTTTTCTTTAGCGTTGTTCCTCAGGAGAACTAACCTAATAATTCTCTGAGGGCAAAGCTTTGCTTAGAAGCTTGTAACTCCATTTATTCTCCATTACTTTTATTTTAAAAAATCTGTCCTGCTTCAAATGAGACAAATGGGACAAGCTATCTAAATAAAAGCAATCAGGTTCAAGTCCATGAATGAAATTCAGCTGTTGCCTGTAAAATAAGTCTTCAACATAGATTTCTTCACATAGGTTCTGATTTTGAAATGTTAGTGTATATTTCAAATGTAAAATAAGAAACTATGACTCCTCAGTTTCACAAGAAGAATGTACAAATGCTAGTTTTCCCTTCCAAGAAGTTTGGAAAAGTCAGTACTACAAGAAAGAATGTGAAAAGTTGTCCTGCTTCAGAAAAAAACTAATGTGACTCTGCTATTTATGTTCTACATTAAGAAATCACTCCACACTTTATTCTACCAAAATGTGTGAATTTCTTTGGGCTTTTGTGCCTTTACAACAGCTCTAAGGCTCTAAAGGATATAATTTTTTAACATTAAACACCATTATGCATCATGTAAGCTTCTTTGATGTAGGAAGTAATTTCAAGTATCCATGTGCAGACTCATAGCTTGCAGCAGTCAGCACTGCCACTTAGAAGTTATTATCATGGGGTTTACATTTTGCAAAATTTCTTTTACTCTTTGAAGTCTCTCTAGGGAAGTAACTCATGTTTCTCAATGAAAAGCTGGAAGAGTAACAATTTTCGAAAAGTATTATATAGACAATTTCAGTATTTTTAATGACATTGATTAGTTAAATGCATTTTAAGTCCTAATATAAGAGTTTCCAATTTACAGTAACAGGCTAATAGACTGCCCATAACAATGTGTTATTAATGTTTTTTATTGCTCTGAAACACTGCCCTGAACCTTCAGCCTATATAGAAATTTAAAGTGGAGACAAAACCATTACTGTTCATATATGGTCAAGACCCATTATCACTCACAGAAAGTTGTATAGCCATTCTTTCACAGAGGTGACGACCATATTATTCATCCATAAGCTTTAACAGTTGCTGTAGTATGTTTCAAATACTGGGTGTATTAAAATAACATTTTGGAAATTCATGATAAATTATCTAGGATCGAGAACATTTTTTGGAGGTGAATAAGAGATAGTGTATCTGGCAGCATGACCAGTCAGAAAGGATATGAAATTGATTTCCCTTGGTCTGAACTCTGTTGGAAATCAGAATATTGTAACTGTGGACACTCGTGGGTGTTCTTACAATTCTTTTCTCAAGAATGGAAGTGTGGAGCATCAAATATTTGAGAAAACTACTATGGGTTAACACTTGAACTAATAAAAAATGACTCTGTTACAAAGGTACTTCATTATTTATAAAAGAAATTGTCAGTTTAATGAGTATATGTTTCTACAAGTTGTGTACATGTAAATAATAATGAGAGATCTACTTTTTGTGAGGTCTTTAAATTCTCTGTAAGACAAGCTATTGACCAAGACAAACCTGAGGTCATTGTTTTCTTCAAGGAACAATAAACACCTGTGCTCACCAAAACATCATCAACTAAATGTAAACCCTACCATAATGTAAAGGTAATATGGCAATCACAGGCTCTGGAAAAATAAAGCTATTTCATGGTGAGTTTTTTACTTTCAATTATACTGACTTTTACAGAAGAGGAACAAGTAATTGTTACGAAAAGACAAAATAGAGAGAATTTTGTTCATAGAACACTAACGGACTTGCGCAGTTGTATCTTAAAAAAATTTATAGGACATTAAACTCATCTTCACTAATGGCAAAAAAGCTCTGACTTTATACGTATAATCAAGAGGTGGCTCAGTTAGCTCCAGTCTCTGTCTGACGCTCTGCTCAGTCAGCTACTGAGATTCCAAAGCAGACAATGGCTTACCTTAAGTGTCCTGTTAAAAACTGCAGCAGTTCATGAGAAGGTCAATGAGCTGCTGGAGAAGGTCATCCAGGTTGCTGGAGTAAAGCATATCACTTACTATGGAAATCTCTTGGGGTGTTCAAACTAAACTGTTAATGTGTGCTGTCTCAAAGTTGGAGGGCAATTGCTGCTTTATTATTTTTTCTACCTTTAGACATGGATTTTGCTTTTCTAAAATCTTTCTCATTCAAATATGTGAACTCTTTATGAAAGTCCCGGACTCTGATTTTGCTGGGATTCAAGAGGTTCCCGGATTGCTTCTGCAGGTTCTGAATTCTCATCAGAGATGAGGTTTCTTGTCTGAACTCTTACTGAAGTCACCTAGAGTTGCTGTGATTTATATCCATGCAGGCAACAATTGGCTTTGGTCCCATGAACTCTGTAACAAACAGAGAAATATCCCAAATATTTCCAGACTCTATATTTGGTTAGTCATTGTTTATGGATACATGTTAGTTGTGGGAGAATGAAGTTTGACATTTTTGTGGCAGTAAAATCAAAAAATATATTTCTGTTCCCATCAGGTGGAAGAACTAGTTTTACTTGCTTGCTTGGTGAGACACTGCAGTGTCTAAAATGACTAAGGATATCTTCAAAGGGGTCATGCAGTGATGCTAATAACAAAATAAATCAGTACGATTTTCCATCTTTGAAGGTACGGTAGTAAAACTCTCCCTGAGAATAACTCCTGCAAAAGGCAAAATATTTGGGAGGGAAGCTGAACCTCAGTGATCATAAACTATACTGAATGGGAATTACCATTTCATTAAATCAGTGGGGCCATGGTTTTGAGAAAGGTAAAACAGTGGACTCTTTTGGGGATTCCGGGGAAGCTGGGTTTAGTTTGTTTTCATAAACACACAAAAAGTGTCTGGAAGTCTACAGTTACGCATTTGGAGGCACAGGAAATGAAGAGCTGAAAAGACCATAAGGGTCGTTGACATGTCAAGGTATACTAGGCTGACAGTCAGAAGCCCCTGACCATGGCAGATTCCTTCAGTGAAGTTCAGAGTATTAACCTTCGCATGCATTGCTGGGATCAGGGCACAGGCTTCCTCTGCCCTGGTACCCAATGCCAGCAGCTTACAAAGCTGATTGTGTGCCTTGGTCTCATGGCCTACCTCCCTATACAGGTGTTGTATTTTCCTCTGAAAAATAGGAAGAGTCCAGCCCTGGTCTTGGTATAGGTCCCACAGGGATAATTTATTTTGCAAATATCAAGTTTAAAAAAACAACTGTCTTTGAAAAGGCTTCAGTGGTCATCTACTAATTTCACAGCACAGTTACCTATTTTCATTTGTCTAAGAAAAACCATAAATACATAAATAATTGCTATACTAATTTCATAGAATCATATAATCATAGAATCAGCTGGGTTAAAAGGACCTCTGAGATCATCAAGTCCAACCCTTGATCCACTACTACCGCAGTTACTAGACTATGGCACTCAGTGGCACATCCAGTCTCTTCTGAAATACCTCCAGGGACAGAGGATCCACCACCTCCCTGGGCAGCTCATTCCAATGTCTGATTACCCTCTCTGTAAAGAACTTCCTCCTGATATCTAACCTAAACCTCCCCTGGCAGAGCTTGAGACCATACCCTCTTGTCTTCATGTTCATTGCCTGGGAGCAGAGACCAACCCCACCTGGCTACAACTTCCTTTCAGGGAGTTGTAGAGAGTGATGAGGTCTCCCCTCAGCCTTCTCTTCTCCAGGCTAAACAACCCCAGCTCCCTCAGCCTCTCCTCATAGGACTTGTGTTGGAGTCCCTTCACCAGCCTGGTTTCTGACAGTGTGTGTATTACTCACCAGGCACTGCTAAATTCCTTTTTCAAACAGATGAACACAAATTGTACATTTATTTTTTTATAAGTTCACATGGATATGTAATTCTGCAAACACGTATACCCAAGTTAGCCCTTAAAGATTTAGAATAGGATTATCTCACTCAAATACAGCTTTTCAAAACTACATTGTGTGGCAATGTTGTCTAGACTGTCCCTAAGTAATAAAGACAACTATCTTTGGATGATGCCTGCTCATCCCATACTATTGTAAGTGCCTAAAATAACTGAAATTAATTGCCACCTGAAGACATTTCTATTTATTGATTATAGGAAGACCCTAAGCAACAGTGTAACACCATCAAAATATAGATTGTCTTCAATATGAAAACTGACTTTAAAATTTCCTTTCCATCACTGACCACTCCAGCCACGCATTTATTTCCATGTAAAATTACCAGAGAGACAGAGAAGAGAACTGCTCTGGACAAAACATGGATGCTCAATGGGTAAAGGAAGGTATTTCTAACCCTTTTTTGCAGAAGTATTATAGCTGCGATAACAACTATTCCATCAGTGCAGAGACAGAGCTAGAGAGAAGGCACAGAATAAGTTATTTAACTAACCCATTTGTAAGAATTCAGCTTTTACTTTGCAAAAATGCGATGGAATTCACATTACTGAGTGTATACTTGTGATGTTTAGGAATGGTACTCCCCAGTTCAGTGGTTCCACCAAGTGTCTCCCAAACAAGACCCCACTCGCTTGCTCACCCCCTTTGTGCTCCTGCTTTCTGCTCTGGGGATGGAGATGAAAATTGGAGGCACAAAAGATGGAAATCATGGGTTGAGATAAAAAGAATTTACTGGAAACAGCAATGAGATAAGAAAATGAACAGGAATAACAACAATATTAATAAAAAAAAGTATAAGATAATGAAAGAATTCACATGGAAAACCACAACAATACCAACCCATTCTTCCCCACCACATCCACTGGAAGGGAATGCCCTTCCCCTGCCCCTGGCAATGACCTACGATGGTATCAAATAACATTACAGTCTTGGCCACATCCCCTCTTGCTGATCTGGGCCAAAACCAGGAAAATAGTGAATATAATGTACAGACTTTATAAAAAATGTCTTCTGTTTTTAAACTAAAGACTGTAAAGTTAGCAACATTTTTAAAACTGTTAACAAATCCATTTGGGCTTTTTTCTTACTTGACAGCTCTAATTCTTATGACTTTTCAAATATGTTGATGCAGGAACTTCACAATTCTGTAAGATAAAAACTGATATAGTCAGCAGGACCAAAAGAAATGAAGAGCAGAATATTTCAGTTACAGCTTTCCTTGAGAGAAGAGGACAGGGATCAAAGTGCAGTAATTTTTATTGGGTTAGCGAATAAATTATCATACAAAAGCTTTTTAGAACTGACAATTAAACCAGGAACTGCAGAAGTCTGTAAAGTTATAATTGGTTTGTTGAATTAAATCAGACAGTAAAATATTAGGTGTCACAACCTCTTCTATAGACTGAGTCTTAAACAACCACTTTTTATGGGATTCATCTTCTGATGAGATGAGATTCATTTCACCAAACTTTAAATATCTGTTTTGCAGCATGCTTCATCTGAGGTAGTCTCCCTAACATCCCTTTCTATCATTGATAAAAATGGCAATTTAGAGTCCCATTAATTTGATTTATTTTGGTTGCCTACTTTGACATTAGATTAATAACACTCAAGAAGAACATTTTTTTCTCCACAGATTATAAAAAAAATCTATGGGAGAACAAGGTCAGATATTTATGTCTACATTGTGGAGCTCTGACTTTGGGTAAGTTCATTTATGGTTCATATAATATAATCTTCATAAACCTTATTTATTTCAGTTGCTGGAATCACTCATTAGGTGAAAAATGTCTTACCTGGAGGTAAATGTTGTATCTGAAAGTAAAGGGTATAAGGACATGGAAAGCTTTTGATTGAGTTTGGTGTTCATTTTTCCAGACAATCTTCTAAGAAGATTTAAAATATTTCTAGTCTTATTCAAAATTAAATGCAAAAATTCTCTGTCAGTTAAAGTGTATGTATTTATTTACCAGGTTTCCTTGCTTGGATAATGTGAGTGGGCTCTAAGTGTGGAGGAGGTAATCCTAGCAGAGCAGTTTCAGAGTTTCAAAATGCGAGGAGAGTTATAGGAATAGAGAGTCATGGGGTGATATCTTTAGTAGATCATATAATATAACTGGAAAGAGCAGAAAAGTTTCCAGCACATTATCTGGTCAAATGCCTGACTTTTTTGTCTGTGTTGTGTCATCTCTGCTGGATGACAAGATCTATAGTAAGAGCTGGGGATATTGAGCATATAATTGCTTTAAATTGCTTACACAGAGAAACCTATGGTGATCACAGGGAAGCAGAACTTTTCTTGTTGTGAACAATATTTAGAACACCATGCATTTGTGCATCTGGGGGATTTGTATATTTTTGAGATGAGTATTTGTGAGCGTTTTGTTTCACACATTAATAACTGTCTCTTCAAGCTTTGGAATAAACCAAGTTAGTGATTTAACAAATGTAATTGGAATGTCAGAATCACACAGATTTCAAAACTTCCTCAAACAATATGCTTTTGTAGACCTTGTGGCTCCCTCAGACAGTTTAAGTATGTATCCTATTGATACAAATGTATGCATGTCATGACAAAGTACTTAAGGAATTTTACAGAATCACATTGAGGAACCACATCTATCCTCAGAAAATAAGGGAGTAGCTGCAATGAGCTATCAGAAGGAGGAATTGTACTGAGAGTTTATCCATTTTTATCAAAGAACACTGAGTTTTATTTATATGCTTTCGTATATGTTTTATTCTCTTTCTTCACAAAAGAAAAATGCTGAAGTGGTTTTCCATGGAAGCCAGGGGGACTTGGCTGCCTATTTTGTTCCACAAATTAGTATTGCACAGAATTTAGTAGCTTCAGAATGAGTCCATAAGTTTTTGGCCCCTTGTGGATAGTCACAGAATTATGTGTCTAGTTCTTGCAGATCTCAGAGATCTGTTAGGATTCTAGTCTTCTGATTATCTCATTAAAAGTCTGCCTGATGGCTGTTTCACCTCTTCAGTCACCACATATGGGTTCCTATGTGCAGTCTTACCCTACCACATTCCGATCCCCCTCAGGATGGTGAGGTCTTTGTGGTTGTTACTACCTTTGTGCTCATAACTGAAATTCTAATTGAATCAGGATATTAACTTGAATGTGGTTCTGCCTTTTTTACTAAGCTGTCATATTTTTCGGACTGGTACATTGCCATTGTAGCTTTCCTCCATCCATACTTTATGTCTGAATTAAAGTATTTGTTTTCTTGAGCCTAGTGTAAAGCATCTTAAATTTTCTAGGACTCACATTAAAAATTAAGTTATTAACATTCACATCAAAGGAAAAACAGCTTTTTTATTGCCCACTATCTAACCAGAAAAAAATATAAATCAAGTCCAATGTTCTTCCATTTCAACTCAGATGCAATGGAATATTCCTTTTCATTTTGGTGCATACAACATGTATGTAAAACTTTCTATTGATTGCTTCAAGATCTCTAATCACTTTTAAGATGTTATCTGGGCAAAATTTTTATTCTTTTTACATTGAATTCCAAAGTCTGTTAATAGAATTCACTTCCAGTAGCATGAAGTAAAACTCTGCAAAATCACTTCTTCAATATCAGTTGCTTCTCTATTATCATCTAGTAACAATAAAAAGAACTTGTCAACACAAAACTAGCAGAATGTCCCAGTCTTTGAGTGATCCACAGATGGTAAGAGTGACTTGAAGCTAGCTTGAAAGAGAGGGAATGACTAAATAACGTTTCAGATACACACAGGTATTTGGTGAAGATCAGGACAAATCAAATATGTATTATCTAATTGTCTGGAGAAGGCATGGAAAAAATACTGTGCTCTGAACACTTGTTGATTTTATATATAATGTGTAAAATATGAATATACAAGAAAAAGAAGCAACATTTGTAAGAAAGGTTACTTAAAAAAATATTTTCATCATGTTAAAAAATTACATCACTACTGAAGAAAACAGGCTAGAAAACAAAAGCTTCTTAACATTTCTGAGTTTCAAAGTAACATTTCCACAGAAAAAAGACCATTCAGAAGAAATTTAGGAGAGATTTTTTTATGAAGCTTAAGTTAAACTGAGTAGCAGGAGAAACATCTAGCAACTTGCATCAAGAAAGACAATTTATTCTTTTTGTGAGGTACATAAAATCTTTCAACAAAATAACTCATTTCAAATGAAAACAAAACAAAACAAAATAACAAACTTGAGCAGCTATTCTTGTAACAAAATTTCAGACCAGGAATATTTAGTTTATCTTAATACGAAAACGAATCAAGTGTTGCATAAAAGAAAATAAAGTAACAGTAATGAAAATATGTGTTTTTCTCTGCAGATCAAATCATACTGGAAAAGTGAAATTAATTAGACGTGTTTCTTAAATAGAATAACAAACTGCAGGTTACTCAATCTAGTGATTACCGTTGTAAAAAGAATCATGTATCCCAATATACTCAGATCTTTGTTTTGGAAATATGATTTATGATTCAGAGAGCATTCCGCTCTCATTCACCAGGGGAAATTTTTCTCCATATCTGTAACTTGTAGGAGATATTATGTGGTGATATTTACCACAGCTAGTATTTATTATGACTCCTACACTTAGAGTGGAAATTCTGGTAAATTTTTTTAGGAGTGATAAACACACAAACTGCACCCACTGTTTCTTCCTATATCTGACTTTCTAGACTTATGATCCAGGCATAGAGAAGAATTACATGAAGTGACTGCTATGGTAGCATGAGCTATTCTTAGCTAGTCAGCACTATCTGCAGAAGCAGACTGATTCACTTTGATTGCCACTCAGCAGGACTTAAGGTAGAAGTCATATGTAAATAGATGGGCTAGAAATGGATGCCTGTATTCATTAATCTTTCATTAGATTCAATTTCAAAATTACCCAAAGGTTTTACAAGGACTTTTCAAACTCTAATTTGGCCCCTGGCCTTTAAACAAAATGAAAGCTATTGATTGATGTTCTGGCCAGGATGCAAATGAGCCCATCAGTTCCTGAATCAGGTTTTATTGGTTTAGATGCACTTTTTTATGTCTGAACAGGAAAGCTACATGGAGATGAAAATTTTTATAAAGCTTCATAGTAAGGTTAATGCTGTGTTAAATTATCTAATTAAGCCTCAGTAAAAGCAAAGACTGATTCTGTTATTTCCAGAAATTTACAAAAATTTACTATCCTTTAAAATGAGAAAAAGTGCAACATAGGTTTTATAGACAGGAAAATACATATTTTCCTAATTAAATTTTAAAATACTGCTCCTCTATGTTCCCCAACCCTGAAAAGCACAGAGAAGATCTTGTCTTCATATTCCTTACAGAATATGATCCATACTCCTAAAATGAATATTGCTGTGCCTTCTAATATAAGAGAAGGAAGTGTCTTCGAATTTGGAGCAGCAGTACATTACTTAGATACTTTCTGGGATGAAGTGTTAGGATTTTTTTTCCCTCGGAGAATGAAATGTTTCTTTTTCTCTGCTCAATTTTAACCCTTTATTGGTAAAAAGCCCCCAAGAATCAGACCTGTATTCCAAATCCCTTTCAACATGAGTATGTCTAGCTCTCCTTTTCTAGGGATTACCCACCCACCAGCCTCCAGGAAAATCTCATCAGTAAATCCATTACAGTGAAAAGAAGAGTGTAAGACAAAACAAGCAAAAGGGATTTTTAGCTCTAACTAAAAGAAGCAAAGTAAAGTTACCTGACATTTATTTTGACATTGGACATAAAGTGACAGGAATGGTCATAAACATAGATATTACTATCTTCTACATATTTTGTCTCATCTGAATATCCCAGACACCAGAGGAGAGCTAGACAATTCCTGGATGAATGGTTTTTTTCATACTGTGACTCTCGGGACCCTTCCTGGACAAAGACTGAACCAGGGGAACAATGGTGGTCTTAGAAAAACTCAGTATCAAAGGTCATACCTGGAAAAGCTCTAAGTTTCAGTAACACTGTTTTTAGATATTCACATCTTGAATAACTACAATAATACTTAAATGGTAGTAGTAATCAGGACCATAACCACATTTTCAGATATCTGCAGTGACTCACCAAGAATTGTCCTCCATAAACTTGATACAACACCGTCCATTCACCCAGAGCTGTCATGTAAGGAAAACCACAGACAGCACTCTGTAGTATTTTAGGCCAATCATGGAGACACTTTGTGACGTTAGTAGCCAATAAAACCAGAAACTAGTCTGTCTTGAGTGATATGAATAGCTTCAGAATATTTGTTATAGACAAATGTTGTAAAGCACTAAAGTTACTTAAATAGGTCTTGGGCCAGTTTTGAGCTTTTCTTATCATTATGAAAACTCATTACTTCTCAACTACTTAAACGTAATTGTACTTAAACTTCATAGATGCTCCTGTGTGTGACCCTGAGCTTTGCTAGGCATGTAAAAAAATGGTAAGTGTACCTTTTCTTGACATGATTGAACAACTCAGAACCTATTTCAAAGTTCAAATTTACTAGGACTTTTAAAATATGGTGAGGTTTCCTTTGTACAGAACAGTTCAACTGGGCTATGGGGAAGCTGCAAGTTGACTCATCCCTTCAGCTGAAGCTGTATCAATATGCAAATTAACAGAATCAGTGTCATTCCTGCTGGAGAGTGCCAGAGAGAGCACAGCTTGAATGGGAGAAAATCTTCTGTGGGGAGAAAGTACTGCTAATACCTGTTGTAGGAACTGCCTGTGTTGCATCCAGTGATTTGATGACCTGACACTCTGAAAAAGCCTGGTTCCTATCAGAATTTACAATACTGGCCAAAGACATGTCTTTCAGCTCCAGTCAGTGTTACCATTAAGTCCTGAAACATAGTAAGTCCATGAAATTAAAAAAAAAATTGAATAAATCAGCAAAGAGAGTAAACCAGTAATTATTTGCACTGTGACTTTTTCTTTTAACCGGAATTTGTTGTAAAAAAGTAGCTGAACTTTATGTAATAAAAACAAAAAATGAAGTTGTTGACCTCAGTATCAAAGGCAAAGCTGAAGGGATCCATAATGGAGATCAAGTCATGGACTTATCATTGGGTCAACTCTCAGCAGATCAAATTCAATTGTATTAAGCATCTGTGAAAGACTAGCACAGTTCCTGAAGGTAATATCCCTCTAAGCCAAAAAAGACATATTTACCCTTGGCTGACAAGCACTTTCACATGCCCATCTTGCAGTGGCCACACACATTCAGTTGACGCCATTCAACTTGCTCCAACCTGGAACCCCAGGTGTCTCTTCTATCCTGTGTTGAGGACCAGTACTGATTATTTATGAATCATAAATGAGCTAAAAACAAGAGAATTTTTTTTATAAATCTTCTGAAGGAAAGAATAACAATAAGAAAAGTGATCTTAAAAGTGGTTTCACTCTATTATAAATGTAGTAAGTACAACTTTGCCTCCAAAAATTATAGACCAAGTTGGTGTACTGACCATCTCAAGGCCAATGGGAGTGTCAGTCATTATCCACAGTAATTATTTTGCACAATAACATACAGCTTGGAACATTTAAAGCTGACAAAGGAGGGAATTGAAAATGAGAGGGAATGAAAGGCATTTTTATGTAAGGAAACATTAATAAGTTCTAATAAAAATTTCATGGAAAATCACTATCAATAACTTGCTCCACTATTTGTGTTAAGGTTTTGATGTGTATCTGATGTACCCCTTGGCTTTGTGGTAGGCAAATATTCAACATTGTCCATAGATATGAGTCTATTCTGGCCAGTTTTAGGCAGTTTCCATTGGAACTGATGATATGTTTCCCAAAATAAACAGTAGAAATGGAATACAAAAATTTTGTATGTAACTGGTTTATTTAGAATTTGGAATACAACCCCAAATCAGACCAGAGAATAAGGAGAAATATATGGGTTTTTTTAATGTGATAGCTTACTTACCCTATTTACTTTGGGTCAATGTTTTCATGTTTTACCTGAAAAACAAGATGTTTTATTTTTCAGATGTCAGTTGTTAAAAAATAAAGTTTGCTGAAACTAGTCAGTGTTTTACAAGAATAAAGTTTATTGAAACTTCAGTTTTCTACTAAAAACAATCTGATTGAAAATGTCAATCTTTTAAACACCTGGTTTTGCTTTTGGGTCCTTCAATAGCTCTGAGAATGTGGAAACTTACCTGTAAACAATAAAAACTTCAGTGTGTTTCGGCTTAGTTCTCAGTTAATATATTTTTTTAATCTATGTCCATTTAAATCAGTTAAAACTAATATCTTCAAAATCAACAAAAAATCAAGAAAGCTGTTGTTAATTCAATGCTTCAAATGGATTTTTGTTTGAAAATACTAAGAAGAAAGAGTAGGGCTGGAGTGCTATACATTAGAACAGCCATTCTTACTATGATTCCAAAAGCCGGGTTTAAAATCACTGTAGTTTAGCAGAATAAAATATGCACTAGTTGATACATGGGAACACAAAACACCATAACAATTAATGGTATACTGTTGGTAATATTAAAGTGCTTCTAATGTTTTATTTTTAATTGCTGAAAATAAAGGAGTTCCCAAAGAACAAAATAATTAAAAAAAAAAAAAACAGAACAAAAAAAAAAAAACCAAACAAACAAAAAAACACAACAAACAAAACAAAAAAACACCAAACAAACAAACAAACAAAAAAAACCACAAAAAAAAAACAAAAAAGTTTGTGATATGTAAGTGAACTTACAGAACTCTATTGCTGTAAATTAAAATAACTAAGTGGAAAATATCTTCATGACATAAAGCTTTTTTTTTTTTTTTTTGCCATTGATGTATCTGCTATTCAGGGACCATTTATCAATACTTTTGATCCTGGTAGAGTCTTATTTAACAGACAATTTACCTGAAGTCAGATGGATTTGAAAATTTTTGCCACATGAATTTACTTTCCTTTGGTTGAAAAGTTCTGCTGAGCAATTAAAAACATCAGAGTGGTGATATGAGTCTGACCTACTCTAAATGCTGCTGCGATCCAAAGTTCTGCTTCAGAGAAGCAGAACTTCAGAGAAGAAAAAATGGTACCCTAAACAGACATCTACAGTGCTTATGAGACTGCTTCCTTTACTCTTTAATCCTCAGATCTTACTACAACAAAAAATCACATCCAGAGATACACTGACTATTGCTTATCATAGTCATCAGACTTTCTCAGACAGGGTGGCAGAAACTGGTGGAGTTGGTCCCTGTCCTGTACCTGTCCTGTGGGTAGCTTTGGATTGCAGAGCTGTTAAGCTGGCATCCTTCCACAGTACTCAAAATTCATTTTGGCTTCTGGGTGTGTTTTTCTGTTAATCAGCTGCCAATCCATTGTATAAATCTTTCCAGACTATTTTATACAAAAGTTTCCAGTCTAGCAAAGCAAGGCTCTATAGGTTGTTTCCAGACTTACTGTCTCAGCAGTGTTGGCAGGATCCCAAGCTGTGGACACGGAGGGGCAGAAAGCCTGCTCACAAAAGGGAGGTGGAGGGAAGAGGAGGGGAAAACTGAAGTGTGAGGTACCTATTACCACTGCAGAAGAAGGAGTTAAATTCAAAGAAGTAGTTGTCATAACTTGAAAATGGGAAAGACCATGTGGAAACAGGATAGAGCAAAGGAGTTTGATAGCCACAGAAGGACTTTTCAAGCTGTTAGTTCACCCTTCCTTCTCAGTGGAGCCCTAGCAGGGAAATGGTAATGCCACCATCTCCTTTAGCTCTGGATGTTAATCCTTCCTTGGCAGGCACTTGTAGATCACACGAGCAAAAGAGAGCAAAAAGACCATTGCTTCCAATGATGGAAATCTTAGCAGTCTGTTGAACAGATTAGGTAAAATGCCTGTGCAGAATATACTGCAGAGACTGAAGCCAAAAATTCTTGCTTGAGTTCTCTAAATAACTCTATTTTTGTTATAGCTCTGTAAGAATGGCTATCCCACAAGCTATGGGGTGGTAGACAGCTGCCTTTCACCCTCGCATCTTTCAGACTTTCCGTTACTAATAGGTTAGAAGGTTTTGTTTGTTTTAACCTGTTTTAAAGAAATGGATTCTTTTCCTTTCTAGAGTCAGAGGGCTCACTCTCACACACACCTGCACATGCATGTGCACATCTGCTCCTTAGGAACAGAGACTACATTGACTGCATATACCACAGAATATAAAATTTGGATGATAAGTTGGCAAAGTCATATTCTGAATGGGCTTTACAAGTCTAAATGTTAATAAAATCAGATCTGGGTTATTTTTCATGTTCACATAATAAAAGCGGTAATTTCAAACTTTCTGGGAAAAAGAACCACTTTAAAGCTAGGATAGAACATTCAACATTTCAGGCTTTAAACAATCCTGTGGTGTGTATAGTGCATGTCAGACAAGGGCAGATGCAGAGAGATCATAGCAGGAAGTGCAAATCTGCCTTAGTGTACTGAGAATTTAGAGATCTGTTAAGAGATCTTTGTCCACTTTTAACAAACCTGTATTTACACACATATAAGGACCCTAATTTTATTTGGGGAGGTCTTTGCATATGACCCCATTGTTACTGGTTTGGGTTTTCTTTTATGTAACTAAATCAAAGAAGACCCACGGCATGTTTAAATCAAAAGTATAATATTTAATATTGCAAACAGAAAAGTTGCACAGACTGGAAAACTTTTCTAAATGAGGGGAAAAGAAACTTCTTATAGTTGCATTTCATTTTTAATATGACAACTGTATTCTCAGTGATAGAGAATACCACTCACAGGACATCACTTAGTTGAACAAATTAAGGAGTTAAACAGAATTCAAGATGTTTTTCCAATGTACACTGAATATCTCTGCTTCTTTCTGTAACAAATGGTTAAATAATTATTTTGAAGTTTTTGTTGTTATTGTTTGACATGCATTTATGGTATTGGTTCAGTCTAAACAGTCAATGTGTATCCTTCTATATAATCTCTAGGTAGCCGTGCAATGTCTTTTTCATTTGACTGATCCTAACACAGCTGATTTTCATCTGCCACACCTGAGTAAATCTCAACAGCAGTTGCTGTGTTCAGTCAGAGATGTCATCTGGAAAGTAACCTTTTGATCCAAGACTGAAGTGGGACATGAAACTGCATGTCCTATGTCCTATGAAGAGCAGCTGATGGACCTGGGGTTGCTTAGCCTGGAGAAAAGGAGGCTCAGCTCTCTACAGCTACTGAAAAGAGGTTGTAGCCACATGCAGGTCGGCCTCTTCTCCCAGGCAACTAAGGACAGGACAAGAAAACATAGTCTTTTGCTGTCTTGAGGAAGGTTTATGTTTGACATTAGGAAAAAATTCCTTACAGAAAGGGTGATTAGACATTGGAATGGGCTGCCCAGGGAGGTGGTGAACTCACTGTACCTGGAGGTGTTTAGGGAAAAACTGGAAATGACACTTATTGCCATGGCCTAATTGACAAGATGGCATTCAGTCAGAGGTTGGGCTTACTGATCTCAGAGGTTTTTTCCAACCTAATCGATTCTGTGATTCTGTGAAATAAAATTTTGGAGTGATTTTTTTTTTCTTTTTTGGAAGATTCATAAGAGGATTGAGAAACTTTAATCTTATTTTTAATTACTGGAAAAGTAGTCAAGAACTAATTCATCAGCATTCTATTGCAAATGTCAATATTTGCAATTTCTACGTTTTTGTTTATTTACACAGCTCACATGTTCATATCTCTTTCCTGATGGATTTGTCTGTATAATCACGTATCAAAAATCAAGGTGTAAAAATTAATAGAAATAATAAATATGTTTCAGCAAACCTTTTAGTTTAAATTTATCCTTTTTCCCCCAAATGTGTTACTTTAGAAAGCTTGATACCTTTTTTTTTTTTTTTTAAATGAGCATGAAAGGATGTAAACACAGCTGAAGTGACATTTTCCTGACTCAGTACTCACAGGATACACAGAGCACTCATAGAAGAACTGATGATGCTGTGGATGACTCTGCCAGCAAAACACATTTCATTGTCTTCTCAAAAGCTATATGCCTGTTTTGACACCAGCAAAACAACAAAATCCCCTTTACAGTGGGCTAAATTCACAGGGATAGAAACATGCCTTATGAATTGTTTTGGTTTAGGATGGGATAGAGTTAATTTTGTTCCTAGTAGCTGGTACAGTGCTGTGTTTTGGATTTGGTATGAGGACAATGATAACACATTGATATAGATGATTTGGCTGTTGCTGAGCAGTGCTGACCCTAAGTCAAGGACTTTTCAGTGTCCCATATTCTGCTAGTGAAAAACTGTACAAGAAGCCGGGAGGGAGCACAGCTTGGACAGCTGTCCTGACCTGGCCAAAGGGATGTTCCATACCATGGAGTGACATGCCCAGTATATAAAAGGGGACGAGTTGGTCAGGAGGGGCCAATTGCTATTTAGGGCTGGGCTGAGAATCAGTCAGCAGGTGGTGAGGAGCTGTATTGTGCATCAATTGTTTCTCATGGGTTTTATTCCTCTTGATTTTTTTGTCTCCCTTTTAATTTTTATTATTTGTATTTATTATTTTTAAAAATTATAACATTTATTTCAATTATTAAATTGTTCTTGACTCATGTGTTTCACTTTTTTTTCCAATTCTCTTCCTCATTCTACTAGAGGCAGGAGACAGGGAAGGATGAGTGAGCGGCTCTGTGATACTTAATTGCTGACTGGAGTTAAACCATTACATGAGTTCACATTAGCTAGGGAAGAATATTCTTATTTCAACAATTTAAAAGAATTCTATTAAATCACCTTGGCTTATAGGACAGGATGGATAAGACATGAGGGTGTGTCTACAATTTATAAAACACCCCTTAAAATTATGACACACTAGGGTGAAAGTAAAATCATGCCACAGAGAACCATCCACAGTTTCATTGCAGCTATGGGGTGTGCAGTACTTCTGCATTGCAGTTGCTTTCAAGATGAGAACAGATACCATCTCGCTAGTTGCTCCCACCTGGAAATCTAATATACCTAGAACCTTGTGGCTTTTACATCATTCAGTGGATATACCCCATCTGAGGCAGACTCAAGGGGGAGGATTAAGTGCTGACTTAAGTACTTAGTATCTATTACTTGTATATCTCCTGAAGATGCCACTCAGAAACCTGCTCACTTGCTTTTTGCCACCTGTCTTAAGAAAGTGTACAACTTGGATACTTTATTTCTTGCATTATTTCCTGAATAGTTTTGCACAGAATTATTTCATGAAGAAATTGCAGTAGGTATGTAGATGTACTACTATATATTGCTTGATTAAAATTTGGAGCTGAATCTAATTTGCAATTCTGTAACACCATTGAAAATATTTTCTGTTCATTCTCATTTCTGCTCTGAGTATGTGATTACATGGGTTTCCAGTGCTTTTGATGTATAAGTGTCAAAGCTGCCTCATTTCCTGCTGAACTGTAGAACTGGGAAATACAGACACAAAATACGTCTCACCCTGTAGTGGCACCAAGGATCTTGGCCTTGAAAACTCTGTTCTTCACTCTTTCTAAACAGAATATGCATTTTTTTGTAAAGAACATACAGACATTTTCAAAAGTAAGTCGGACCAGAGCCCAAATAAACTGTGGTTTTTTTACTTCAGCATTGCAGCCTGAAGCCATGAATTTAAAACTCTACTGGGCATCCAAAACTACAAAGAATACAGAGTTTCACACCACATGTCCTTGATTTTAGCTTCAAGTGAAGCTCAATATTAATTGAAGATGCTTGTCATGATCCTTCACACAGGAAGAAAAAAATATTTTGTTGTAGTTTAATCAGAGGTGGATGGATCAAAACAATAATGAATATAGAAAATATAGAGCATATAGAAAAAAATTACTATGCTGTCTCAATAAGGAAACATATTTGCTTCCTTCTGTGCTTTACTGAGGGAAAAAAAGAAAAAAAGGGCATTTTGGCATTTTATTTACAAATATTTTTGTTGTTTGAGGTCATGGCTGATGTGTAAGATATACAGAATTTGTAATGTCTAAGACACTGACACACGCTCCTCCAAGTACTAATTTCTGGCACTAGAAATAAGTCTCATTACATACCACTGAAACTGTTGTAAACAATAAGCAGCAAAGACCGTTGTCTCCAAGTGTATCATAGAATATGTGCCCCTGAGTTTTAAAGGCTGATCATTGATTAATAAATTTTTTCATCATGGCATGAAAGAGATTTGGGGGAGGTGATTCTGCTTGCTAGATGGACATAGGGAAAACCCAGGAGGCATGGGTCCAAATGTCACTAGCAAATCAAACAGTAGATATTGAAGCTATATGAATAACCTTTCTTTCCCCAGGTCACTTCTAGACATCTGAGCTAATATGTTTGCATGGTTTCTGACTGCTCATTAGGAACACAAATATAAATTCTGGTTAGGCACGATTTTTTCCTTATCTCCCAAAGAAGGATGATTATGAAGATATCAAGCAAACCTTGGCAATACAGCTACTGTTCCTTACCAATTCCTGGTCTGAGACAAGAGTGAATTTCCAGAACTATAGGAAAAAGACCATGCATTGCATTAGTTATATACATCAGTGGGTTAAGAATTTAAAACAGGTGGATGAAGCTAATGGTACCATCATGAAGCTAATGCTGAGTTCCCTCCACATCTAACAAAGCAACCAACCACTTGCTACCTGCCACTGGCTATACAAACGAGGAGGGTGACAAAACCCCCTCTGTTAGCAGTTTGCAGCCAGTCTAATTGGATTTAAAATATGTGTAGCTGGATCTGATTTTTGAGAGTTCAATGTCATATAGAATTTTTCACACCCTACTACCCATAGATCATACAATTCATATGTCATTGATGGCTTTGTATATCCTATTAAAATGACTTGGCAATTTTAGGGCTATCTACTTATATCAGGGCCTTTCAGAGCATACATATCTCTATAGTGTGCATGGAGATTTGTTGAAGTAATACATCATAATAAAAGACTTTCTTTTCTGCAATTCTGCATAACTTGCATACTACCTGGGCCACTTAATGTCTGTCAGCTGTAGCTCACTAGGTCAAATGTATGGTTCAAATTTTCTACAGCACCTCTGTGGATGCAGAAAGGGAAGTACAAGCATTTCTAACTTTTTCCTATGCAGATAAATAGCTTGCTGTTCTTATCAGTATGTGGCGAATTGCTCATTCCCTTAAGGCTCATGAAGCCAGCTGAGAGAATTTATCCATCAACCAACTGAACAGCTGCAGTATGGTGAAAGAACGTGTATCTGGTTGAGGGGTCCTACTTAGCAACTTCTGTGCCACTAATGAAAATAACACACTTTTTCAACTTTATCATACAGTTCTCGTTAAATAGGGTCTTCAAGAGCCCATGGGAGCCAAGTATGAACATCAGGAGACAAAAAGATGATACTAAAGATGTAAGCCTCACTTGGATAGCAAGATCATGAGGGACATTGTGAAAAGTAAACTTGTATCTCAGATGAAGAATTCTCATGTTCTCTATCTGCCTTCTCTCCCTGAACACAGACCAGAGCAAATGACCTTTCCACAAAAATGTGCACATGAGTCCAGCACAGAGTGTTGTACTCCCAAGAAGGAGATTTGTGCTTGCTGAAATCCTAAAAGGACAGAAATGGAGAGCAACTTCCAAACTTATGCTTTTGAAATCTACACCTTAAGTTCAGCAGCTCCTTCAGATACTGGTTTGTGTTTACAGAATTGTCAGAAGAGAAGGATGTATGTGACACTGGGGCCTTGGATTTTGGCCATCTGATAATTAGGTTGCTAACAACAACTCTTTACTGAATCTGCTGATTCTATTGTATTAGATACAATGATAGAGATTAACATAAATGGACAAGAAGCCATGTGGGTCATAAAAGCTTGAGACCTGGGCCAAAGAGGAACAGAAACAAGTTAATAGCAAATAGGATCAGGTAATAAAAACAAAGGTGTAACCATATGGCAGGAATCAACAGACTTAATCTTTGAGAAGTCACAACACAATCATTAAAAACCATCACCTTTATCTTACCTTTTAATTTACCCAGACACAGCACATATGGGCAAAATTTCCACATCAGTAAAAACCCAAAAGTCAGGGTTTAGAAAACTGAGCTGTCACCTTAATGATGTGAAATAGTTTCTGATTTGCTTTCATCTGGTGAAAGTAGAGGATACCACTATGTTCCTCCTGTTTGCATGTGAAGCAGGAGAGCTGAAAGTCTGTCCATATGGATAATGAGATTCCACTCCTCATCAGCTTACTGCTAGAACAATCATATCTTTCACACTTTTGTAAGAATCTTATCCCTTAAACAACCCAGGTTCTGAGTATGGCTACCCACCTTCATCAAACATAAAGACATTTTGAGATGAAAGAAAAAGCTCCAGTTTGGGTTACAAGAGGATTTACCATGTTCCATCTTCTGATTTATGAGCTGTTCCTAGCTTTGGGGTCATGAATATGGTCACAAAAATGGTCACAAAAATGGTCACGAAAATGGTTGAAAGACCAATTAGTGACTGGAGAGCTGGGAGCATTCAAGAACTTGACATTCCAAAGAAAATCAGTTAAGAGCATCTTAGATGTTTTTTGCTTAGATGTTGATGTGTTTGACAGGTCAAACACCCAACATGATAAGAGGGAATATGAAAATTAGGTACAAAGCTAATAATGAGGGGACTAATTCATGTTGTACAAGTAGACAGAAGTAAATATATCGGAAGCAATAATCACTCTGATTTTATCTTGCTGTTACTTTTGGTCAACGAACCAAATTATGGTGGCTGCACCCTCTATCTCAAAAACTGGTTACCATTTTTGGGAGATTTGACTTGGAAAAAGAGTTTTCTTCTGAACCAAGTAACAGACTATACTTAAGAACTATTGATCACATTTTGGAGAAATAGATGCAATTAAATCTTTTGTTGTTATATATAATGAAAAGGCAGTTAAGTAATATTAAGTAGTGGGCAATGGTACTTGAAGAGAACATCAGTGGCTTGGACTGAAACTAAATGTGACTAATAGACTAAGTTAAGCTTTTAGAGACAATGGCAATCCTCTTAGGAGAATTTTATTGCAATTATAAATTAAATAGCCCAAAACAAAGATTTTTAGAATTTTTTACTCTTTTTTTTAATCCCAGGCATCCATGCAAATGGAAAAAGAAGCACAGGTAGTGTAATTCTGCAAATCTCTAATGCTCAAAAGTTAAGCTGCTACTTGGACAATTTTTCTACTCTATATACTGGCCACATCAGGTCAGAAACCTCAGGTCTTCTTTTGACAAAGGCTTTTCATACACTAGCACTTGCATGTATATTTTGATATACTCTTATCTATATGTCTGATCTAAAGATTATTACAGTTATTAACTCTGGGTAGGAAATTTTAGTACAAACAAGTTTGTGTGTGTTATTTTGGACACAGGAGCAAAAATAAACAAAACTGGGTAAATATTTTCTTTCTATATTTGACTGAGAGTTAAACAGGTGAGTTTTTCCACTTTTGAAGAAAGGTAAGTTACATGTCAATTGCAGAATATTTTATTTTTGAGTGTTATAAGCACAAATATTATCTAGATGATTGAGCTATAAGGATAATGTTAATCAGTGTACATCTACATTTTTAATTACAACTTGCTTTTCCCGCACAGTCCCTAGTTACTCAGTCTGCTGATTTCAGCTGGGACAGAGTTAATTTTCTTTGCAGTAACTAGTATGAGGCTATGTTTCGGATTTGTGATGGGAACTGCGTCGATAACACAGAGATGTTTTAGTTGTTGTTGAGCAGTACTTACATGGAGTCCAAGTTTTTCTGCTACTCACACCACCTCACCGTAGAGTAGGCTGGAAAGGCACAAGAAGCTGGGAAGGAGCACAGCCGGAATATCTGAATTCAAATGACCAAAGGAATAATCCATATCATGTGGCATCATGTTTAGCATAAAAAGTTGAGAAAATAAGAAGGGGGAGTGATGGCGTTTGTCTTGCTAAGTCACTGTCACATGTGACAGAGCCCTACTTTCCTGGGAATGGCTGAACAGCTGCCAGCCCATGGGAAGAGGTGAATAGATTCCTTGTTTAGCTTTGCTTATGTGCGTAACTTTTGTTTTACCTATTAAATTGTCTTTATCTCAATCCACAACTCTTCCAACTCTCTCCGCCATCCCACCAGGGTGAAGTGAGCGAGCAGCTGTGTGGAGCTTGGTCGGCAGCTGGAGTTGAACCAAGACACTCAGGGAAGTTATTCAGACTAGAGAAAACTAATTGCTTTGTCCCTTCAGGCAGAAATGCTAGGGAGGGAGAAGCTCATAGAGCTTCTATGAGAAGTTCATAGAGCTCCCTCACTTCCTGGTGCTTCTTTCATGACTGAAGATGCAGTAAGAATATAATGAACATCAAATGTGGAATAAAAGAGTTAATCCATTTTCCACTATCTCGTCTGAAGAGAATATATAGATACATGTATTCTAGCATGTTGTATTTTTATAATGATTTTGAAATTACTTTTTTTTTTACTTATATTAGTGTGTTTATTCTCAACTGTTAAAATGGGAATAAAAACCTTTAAGAATCCTCCTATACAATTTTTGTACATATCAAATAAGAGGCAAAGACAAACTTATTTTTAACAATCTCTTGAAAATCACTTTTAAAACATTTGCATTTATATTTTAAACTGTTTCCTTTTAGTTACTTTTATGATAGCCATTATCTGTGAATACAGCAAAATTTGTGCAATAGAAACCTTAATGTAGACTTGTGGCAAAGCAAACAAAATAGTATCTTTACCCCTGCCTGATAAATGCCAACATAATATTGCTATTTATTGTCAAAGAAGAAGTTTGCCTCCTGCGTGAGTTTTCCAGTCACGAGCCACTTGTAGGTTTCATGGACATCTTGCCATTTCGAGGACATTAAGGATAACTTTCATCAAGGAAAATGAAATGAAGAACTGATATTTCTCACGTTAAAAAAATTAAATAATCTTTCTAAGGCTATTTTAATATGTCTTATGAAGGAACAGTTGATAATATAAATGTGTTTCATTTGTGGTTTATAACTATATATCATCTCTTGCTGCGTTGAAGGGTAATTAAGCTAGTATCAAGTAAAACCTTTACTAAAGGTCAGACCATCTAGGCTAGCATGTTGGTCAATGGTGTTTACTTCATAAAATTATAGAGCCAAGTGAGGAAACGTAATGATGAGGAAATGTATATCATTCATGTGCCTTTCTAACATGTACACATTAAAAAGGCATTGTTGTTTTCAAAAGGTCATCTGTGTTCCTCTGAAGCAGTTGCTTCATTAGATAAAAGCTGTTTTAGTATCAAGTTTGCCAAGTCTTAGTTTGGGAGTGTAAGTAACCTATTTGATTTTTTTTTTAATGTATTTTTTCTTCTAAAAATCTTGTTTGGATTCTCCTTTTGTTTCTCTGTAGTAATTCTACTGTTTTATATATAAAGTGTTTGGGCTTAATTATATCTCATACTCCTCAAATGAGCAATGTGTGTTTTAAATAAAGAGCCTCACACAAGAAGAATGGAATGTGATTCAATTTGCCTTTAAAAATATTATTTGTTGTTTTTTCTGGCATAAATCTGAGTTTGCTCCAGGGCAGAGTCATGGATTATTCAAAGTGCATCTTATCTTGGAGAAAAACCTAAATTCACACCAGGAAAATCAATTCTGTATAAAAACACTAATAGCCAAATACACTATTAATTACCTTTTTATTGTGACAGTTCTCTTCAGGGGGAAAAAAAAAAAAAGTAAAACCAAAACAAAACCTTCACATACTTAAGATTCAGGAATTTAAATATTTTTAATTGTCTTGCAGATCAAAAATATTACTAGACTCAGCTATTGAAGTCTCATTCGGTGCTGGGTGCTTATGCACAGTCACTATCTAGACACAACCCTTGAGAGGAGCTGGGAATCACTTCCTTGAGTAGAGCACGTGTGGGGATGCTGCTGCTGCTCAGAGACTGAGTCTTGCTTGCTTCCTAAATGCTCTGTGGTCTCTCAGCCTAATTGCACTTGAAGCAGTGAAACTGATATGTTCCCTGTGACATGTGCAGGGAACTAATTCAATTTTTTTGATGAAATTTCTCTAAGTACTGAACAGATATGCAGGGATTTATTTTCTTCCTTTTTTTTAGCATTTAATAACTTGTAATCGTTGTCATTTTTCTTGGCTTTGAGTATCTAATGTTAAAATTCCACTGTGGCTATTTAGCTAACAGCTAAGAAGTCTAAAATTAATGTGTGACCTTGACATTCAGAGACCTACTGCAAATGCAGATGAAAGGGTTGGAAGAATATATCCCCAGCCTTTTTAATTTTTTTTTTTCAATAATACATTGAAGGTTTCTATTCACTGAGAGTCAGAAGGAGATGACAATTTTCCTTTCCAGGTTTCTATGATAACATTAAATAAGTGAAGGCAGCAACAGTAGTAAGTGTAACAGTATTAAGAAGAGTACAAAGAACATAGTTTTTAAAAATTAATTGTTGAAATTACATTGATTTTTGAAATCAGTCTCTCTGTTGCTAGTATTATGTTTTTTGGCAAACACTGTAATTGCTTGCCAACTGTTTAAACACAGTCAGAAATATAGCTCAAATAGTACTCAAACTAGTTTGGGAAACTGGAAAATAATTAGATGTGTGTGTATTTGTTGGGGGCAGGCATTAAAGAACAACAGACAGAGACTGAGAGAGAAAAGATATTTGGGTAGAGTTCTCCCAAATTTTCCCAAGGAGGACACGAGTTCAGGAGGGAAAGGAATGAGACAGGACAAGGTGAGCATGGCATGGAAAAGGGCAATCTGGGCCATACCTCTTCAAGGCCAAATGCATGCTAGGAATGAAATATGTATGTGTGAGTGCGTGTCTAATATCTGTCCTTCATGAAAACAAGGCAATAAATGTCCCTGCCTCTCATGCTGTCTCATAGGTTGTCTACATACTTTCCCAAGGAAACCGGGATCAGAATTTTGCATACTTTTTCTCTTACTAGAAATAAGATCTGATAGAACCCTTTGCCAGTGCAGTTATCCAAAGCTCTTTCCCTTCTCCTTGTCTGACCTGAGGGGGTTCAGGCAGAGAGGCGTGTGGAGAAGGAAGGAAGGAGGGAAAGGGAGGACTGCATGTTTCCACTGACCCTTGGGTGTTCTCTGGGAGCAGAGGCTATAGGGTCTGGAGTCTCTGGTACTCTAAAATTGCCTGAGTTCTCCTCTCTGTTACCATGGTAATGATATCTATGATATAGGTTTATGATGTAAACAACCACCAAGCTTCACTGTGGTAGCTACTAACAGCTGACAGGATCACAGATTGTATGTGCCTGGGCCCAGAAAAGGGAGGATGAGGATCCACCGAAGTGAATGTAGCCCTTTACACCTCTCAGTTCTGTATTGTCTTCTCCCTGTACTCATCCTCACGAGGTGTTTTCATTAATGAGAATCTCCTGCTGGGACGATTGAAGGACTTAACACCTACTGAAGAAGTGTTGATTTCTTTCAGACTGACTAGATGCTCTGCAGTAGTACAAAAGTATTTTAATTGCCTTAAAATTGATATGACTCCTCAAGGTGCTGGAGAGAAGAGTGAGTTACTGGAACTTCATCCCTCTCATTTTCATTGTTGGAGCCTTGCCTATCTTAATTGTCTGGAAAGGCTCAAGGTCCCACGATGTAAGCGAAATCTGTGTTACCAAAATCATTTGCCATTGAGCTCTTGGGATAAAGAGATTTTTGACCTTAACAGTTTAAAAGGTAGTGAATCCTTTTGAGGAAAATTACAGCTTGTTGCTAATGTTAAGGTAAGGACCAAGCACTTTATTTCCATGTGTCTTCACACTTGTACCTGAAAAGAGCTCTACTGAATTAATGATATACTAATGAGCTCTGTTTCATTAATATCACAAGTAAAAGAACTTTAAAAGGGACTTTATCTAATCTCCTTGAAACCTGTCTAATCTAGGACAATCTGTCCTTGGTCTCCAAGTCTAGACAGAACTTTAGATAGTGATATTATGTGCTACTAGTGCTTAAAATCTTTGCAGTACTGATCCCTAAACCCTTGATGAAAGGACTTTTCTGAGACATCATCCTTGTGCATTGTCACCCCGTCAATGTTCCTCACCCTGTCACTGGCAGCGTGAGATCATGAGATTCTTACCTTATGAGTTCTTCTGTTGATGGTCAGTCTTTCCTTTCTTTTGACATATATAATCTTTCTTTTGATATATCACAGGGCAGAAAGGTTCCAATCAAACTTCAGGTCTTCCCCAGTCCCAACAGCTCATGAAGCTAATGTAGTTAAGGCAGATGTACACCTTTGCCTTTGTTTCTGCATCTGCCTACTTGGTAGTTTTTTAATAGTTCATTACATAGGCTTTTCCAAGTCCTTTGGAGGTGGTCCAAAGAAAGTCTGGGAAGACCCTTACTCCAATGTGCTTGTGGTGTATACAACACACAGTCACTCATACATTCCCTGAACGTAATTGATTTCTAGCCAAAGGGATGTAACTATTTGCCTCCAGCTAACTGATTTTTCTAAAAGTCAAGTTTGCTTTCATTATGTTAACACTTCCCTTGATGACAACATTAATTTCTGAAGTCAGGATAAGCAAGACATGAGATCTTCTCTTCCTTTCTCTCCAGCTTGTCAAGCTAACTTCTGGCAAAGTGAAGACATGTTGGTAACAGTGAAAATAACAATGGGTAAGGAGTCAGAGGGGGAACCTGACAATGTGGTATTGATTTTCATTTTAAGAAGGGTAGATATAGGAAAAAATAACACAGAATTCATATGCCTGAGTAATAGTAGTTTTTAGAAGACCTTTGAATTAATAATAAACCCTTTTTTTCCAACAGGAACATGTGGGCTTCATAGGCACCTATGTGGTAGACTAGAGATTTTGCTACATATGACACTAGCATACTGATGAACTGAAGCTAGGAATATAAAGTTAGGCCGTGAAAGATCTCCTCCAGCAGCTCCATTCTGCCAGGGCAGTCTATTACACAGCATGAAAAAAGGCCTACCTTAAACACCTACTTTTTTCAATGTTTTCTGCTTCAGTGCACCTTGTTTTAGCAGACCAGCTGTGACTTGTACACTTTCCTGTTAGAAGTGATATGGTTGCTCTGACTAGATTTTTTTTTTTGCCAGTGAAGAGGACATGAGATCAGCTACCAACTATGACTAAGTCTTGTAGCTGTCAAGAGGTAAAAATAGAGTAATGTGTACATGCCTAAAGTAAAAATAAGGTGCCAGTGTACGTGACAAAGGTGGGTTGATTCCATTGGCTGCTTTTGTCCAGGGTTATCCTATGTTATAAGTTGATGCAGATGGTTATTGAGCAGACTGGGGCCATGCAGCAACACCTAGCAATATCTAGCAACATCTAGCATCTGTTCACCTAGCAATGTCAGAATAAGGGGGCAGTTGCCTCTAAAAGCCACTTACATGTTAATCCACTCAACTGTGTTCTGCTTGTATATCTGGGCATGAGGCAGGATCAGACTCTAGCCATGACCTCACATAATCCTCCTTCTGCAGTGACACCCTTGCATAATATAGAAGAATATTTGCAGTGTAAGGGTCATATGTCACTACAGCACGGGGAGTCACAAGTGGCATGACTGTCAAGGAGTTTTTAAACCAGTGTGACTGGCATGGAGCCTTACACATATCTGTCATATGGCCTTGTAAGAGATTTGGAAAGCCCTAAGCAAGGCTGTTCCCAGATGTAAGGTCACTGTCACACAACAATAGTGTCCCTGTGAGGTGTTCCAGGAGACAATCATCGCATTTGACCATTAGATTATCAAAGTGGATGTTGTATTAACATAGTGTTGAGTTTGAAAGGAAATTGTTTTCATGTCTGAGCCAAGAAAAATTTTCCAGTAACAGCAGGAAGATTCAACTTGGATGCCTACAAGTTAATAATTCTAGGCAGATGGCCAGTGGAAATAGATGGTATTTGTTTTTAAAAAATATATTCATCCTTTTCCCCTTACACTTTGTCTGCTGTTTGTCTTTCTGGACTGCAAGTGCTTCAGAACAAAGCTGTGTGCCTGAGATCAGAAATATTACTTACTTAATCAATGCCCGCTCATGATAAATAGGAATCATATAAAACATTAATTCCTTTTTACCCATGTCTGCATCTGGCTCTCAGTGAGGTACTGTACTTGTTGCTGCTGCATCTGACCATATGTTCTGAGTGTAATCCTTTTAATGTCATCACAGCAGCAATACACCTGGGACGTGAAAGCTGTTACCAAATCACTGATGTCAGGGCTGGAGGTAAGAGATAGAGAAACCAAGAAAGTCAAGAGATACATGAAACTAAAGGGCTTATTGTAAAAATGGTAAAGAATGGTGAAGAAACAAGAAATCCACATAGTCAAAGGTGAACCCTGGGTGAAGGAATATGCAGAGACAGAGCAAAACTTTCCAATCTTCATAATAGTGAGATTCTACAACACACAACAAGCAGCAAACATAGAGATGAGATTCCCCTGCTGCCGATTGGTCGAACAAGCCAACTCTTAATCTTGGTTTTGGCCAAATGACTGACTGCAGTTGAGTCATCTTGATGGATACAGCAGCGTCTATTACACTCTGGCAAGACTGGTGGCCTATACGACATCCTTCCCAGAAAACAGTAATGAGATATGCACCTCTTACATGTTCCTACATAACAATGATGCAGCAGGACGCTGATATATATAAGAAGCTATTGGAAACAAGCAGTGTATTGCAAGTCTTTGCATCTTGTGTTTGTAATAATAAACAGTGATCTGTCATTGCCATTTTACTGCATTTTTCCTTCTGACTCTTTAGAGGAATGTTACACCAGAGCATTCAGGTTTCATCAGCTTTGAACAAGTTACTGTAGTTACCTGCCTAGAAATAGCAAATATGTACAAAATCAGTTTTTAAAAAAATCAGTATTATCACAAAGATTCAAGCAGGAATGATTGTACAAACTTCTAGTGCCCATATAATTCATAAGACCAGACTACCACAGTGAATCTGAAAATCTGTGAAGTAATTTTTTCCCTCCTTATTATTCTTCACTTTCCAATTTTAAGCCCATTCAATTTCATTAGTATTCCTTCACTGTGCTGTCAGTCTGCATTATGGCGGAAATTTGGAAGACCTTCAATAAAAGAATACTTGACTGTGCTACAACCCTCACCCTTTGTACCTCCATTCAGTGCCTGCTAAAATGAATTTCTAAATGCCTGCATGTTGTAGGTAACCAAATTTTAATGAATCTTAGGATACAAGTATAAACAGATGACAGTACTTTCTGATCTGCTTTGTAAACTATATGTGTTAATTAAGTATAAGTAAGTTTTAATAAAATTTTCGCTCCTTGTCCAAAAATGCACAGTGATTAACAGACGCTGACAAACCAACTCTAATAATTTCTGATTAAATGCTTTTGTTTAGTGTTTTCAGTCACTCTCTACAGGAAATTAATTACTGGAAATGAAAAAAATGAAGGTTCATGCCAGTTAATATCCTTGAGAAAGTGAAAGGTAGTCAACTATATAAATTACAGTGGCATATGCAGGCCAGCTTGTGGTCAAAATTTGTACAACATACCCCAGCCAGTTTTTGAGATGGTTATACTGAAACATGTGTGTGTTGAAGATCTGTTGCAATTAGCTGCTTCATAGTTTTAGGTAATCAGTGAGTAGCCGTATTCAGAAGAAGGTGCCATTGTAACTTTTTTTTCACTTTATGATTTCTCTTTAATGATATTTACCTATTTACAGTGGCCAGTAGCTTCAAAGTATAGGTTTACATGATTCTTTCATATGGCAAATTGTTCTTTAAATAAGTAAATCACCTTCTAAGGACAAATCTACATGGAAATATACATGAGAACCATCCATCAGGCTGCAGTAGGCACTGATCTAACCACCAAGACTGGAGTTTCATTTAGCCCTGCTGAGGTTGTTACAGATAAATTATATATGTATATATAACAGGCATTGGTGTAACAAAGGTTCCCACGTAGACTTTGTATAAAACTAGTGAAAAGGGAAAAAATTAATGCCTTTTTATTGTCCATTGGACTGAAAGAGGCATTAGCTTGAAAATTTACCTGGGAAAATTTGTTTGCAGTAAGTTTGATTAATACCTTTGCTGAAGTCTGTGAATCTGCTCCTCTGAGTTGATTGCATTAACTTGTGTTACTTAACAGTTTGTAAATGTTAATCTAGATACTTCATTTCAGCATACTTTCATTTCAACAAAAAGGTTTGTGTTCTTCTCAAGGTCTAAGCCATTGGCTATCAATAAACTTGAATTTTAGCAGCCAGGAGTGCAGTACTGTGCAAAGTGCAATGATCTTTCCCTGAAGAAAACCAGTCTGAGTCATTTGATGCCTTACCAAAATGTTTGAAGTGTCTTCCATTTCAGTCTGTTTCCAGTGCCATGTAAACTTTCTACTGGCCATCTTCAAGAGCTGGGAGAACTTCATATGCATCTCTGATAATCTTGCGTTTGTCCAGGGATTCTTTATGACTTTCTGACTTTATGACTTTTATATTGCCTTGATAATCATCATTTATGATCTGAGTTGTCAGTGGGCTTCAGCCAAACTAATCTGTTCATTCAACTTACTATAGGAGTTTGAAATATTAATAAATTATATAGTCATATATATGAATTTGTGCTACTCAAAATTTCCATTAAAGAAATTCACAGTTTTCCAGGAGAACAGAAAAATTGATTAGAAAAAGCAAATAATGTCAGATCTCTTAATAACTTAACTAAATGTTAAGTGCTATCAACTATAATACTTCGCTCTGGAAATGAGAAAGCTTTACTATAAGGTGGCAGTAAGATATAGACAAAGGGTTGCCATCACATATGTGTATATATAGGTATATATATTCATAATCAGTCAATTAAGTTTCTAAAGGACTGTAAAAAATGGATGAAAAGGACCATTGGCACGAGTGCAGTTTTTGCCATATGGACCTTAGCTTTTAAAATAAAATTAAATAATAAAAATGTAACTTAGTGTGTATTATCTGTTCTGCAACTGTGACTCACACATTCCCCCATCACTTCTATCAGTAGGACCATAAAAGGAGTTGGATCGTGCCCTTAGTTGGTGACATAGAAAGTCTGTTCAGCAGAGGAAAAGAGAGGCAACATTTATTATCAATATTGTTATGAATCTTTTCCACACCAACAGGCAGTTACATGGGAAGACATCTGGTGAGTAACTGCTCTTTTTGGTATTGTCAAAAATTCCACCTAGGACTCAGATTTTGATATAATTTTTATTTCTCTACTTTTCTTTCCAGTTACCTTGCCCTTGCTTTCCAAATAACTCATTTGTTATCTTACACAGAGGTGCAGCTATGACTTCTGAAAGACAGAAGGGGAATTTTTGAACAAGAACTGGGTCCTATGCTATCAAGAACAGATTGGCTGGGAGTCGTCAGGGGAATGATGATTCTCAGCTGTTAGAGCTCCTTGAGTGGATCACCTCAACAACCACGAGACTGGGAAACAGTGTATCATTAAAATGAATTCAAAATTCATAGTTTATATAGGGGCTGACCAAGATTTCCAAGATCATTTACTGAAGTTTTCGTTTAAGTATATTAAAATCCTACATATTAAACTGTGAGTATTGGTAAAAGTATCCTGTAAAGGACAGTGGAGCTCATGCCTGCTGACGAGACTCAAAATTACAGAGAAATAGGGAATTCATAGGTCTTGAGCTACAACATTAAATGCAATTATGATAACTCATTTACGTTACTTTTTCTCACTGCAATTTATCTTTTCTTCAGTAATATCAGTAAAGTGTTTTGATTGATTAACAATTCTGATATGTTTAATGTGTTTTCTCATTTGCAAATGCACATGTGAAGCTGGTTAAAAAGTAGGACATACTGGTGAAATGTGTAAAAATAATCATGAACTAAGTTCTGGCCTGTGTAAGATTCTGAGTGATCTGAATTGTTTCACTTCATTAGTAGTTGAGGTACCGCATACCTTTCAAGCTACTGCTCAGTACCTCATTTAAAGAAAAGCCATTTAAAATAATTTGCACATAAAGTTAAAAATAGCAGGATTTGTCAATATTCCTTGGAAATTCTTTGTTGCAGATTCTTTGTTTTCAAATAGAAACTAGGGGGTATGTTTGATGGTACTGCCTAGAGAAAATTTTGTTGTTACACATATCGTTTCTTCAGCAGTAACATCTCTCTTCCATCATGCCCCAGAACCAAGTGGTTGTGCATATTCCCTCAGTTACACCAGGTTTCTATCAGACAGATCCATTTATTGATCTGAATATCAGTGTACCAGCAAAAAGAAGGGATAGCGTGTAGAACAACTGAGCTTATGCTGGCTTTGAGAAAAGGTCAGTAGCCCCATAGCCTTACCATCATGAGAAAGTCTGTCACCACTTCTACTGATTAGATCAAATCTGCATTAAAAAGTATTTTGCCAGTAGCAAAAGCAGCATTGTCAATAAATTTTGTATTGGTTCAAGAAGCAGATGAATGTTGTGGACTAAAATATCATTTTGTAATTTAAGAGCATTAGACTGATGAAATTCAAAATGTTAAATTAGCTGTAATTTTTAGATCATTTATGAAAAATTTCTGTTTCTAAAAATGGTAATTTGCTATATTCCTCAGTCTGTTTACTCTGGTGTTCAGCTAGCCTTACAGGTATAAAACTCTTCCTTACCACAACTTAATCTGCCTTCCTGTGGATTAAGTTTGTTATCTATTTACATCTGCCTGGACAATAGACAATTTTCCTCTAAGCGGAGATTTGTTACACTTTGAAAGACTTTTCCCTTTCATGACTCTATTAGGTTTGGAAACTTTTGGGAAAAAAAAATTGGGGGATCCCCACTCCAATGTTTTATAGCATATGCTTGTTAACATATTAATGTTTCAATTGGAATAGACTGATATTTGATGCTTATATTTTCCTGCCCTAAAAAAAGGAAGCAGAAAAGTGGAGACAAGCTTCAACCCTGAAACCAGACCACTCATAATTACCAAAAGAAGTGTTTCAAGCAAAACATTTTTATTTCTATAAAACAGCATTTTTTTTCAGTAGAACTTATATACAAGAAAAAAAATCCAACTAGGTATTATATAGGCAATGATTCATAAAATGATGAAACATATGCTTCAAAATTCTTTATCAAATTGACCAAAATATTTTGAATTTCAGTATAATTTCACGGTATCTTTCGTTACTCCCGACTGGAGACTTAAAGTGACCGCTGAGTCATTAATAGTAAACAAAGAATCACATTGATCCACAAGTTACTCTACTATCTATGACTTAATTGTAATTTCCAGGTTTAACACAGACTTACCTGAGAAACAGTGCAAGTCAACGTATGGGTCTCATTAATTCTCTTAGTGGACTAGTATAAGCAGCTTTTTACATAATGGTTTGTGTAGTCATTTAGCAGAGTATTAGCTATAATAGATAACGTTCTTACTAAGACTATATTAATTAGAGCTTAAACACAGCTAATCTGAGACCTATATTGAATTTATATTATTATGTAAGCATAATGTTTCCGTAGGCAAGTAATTTCCTTCATAGCATTTTAAGGAAAAGGAAATCCCAGCATCTGAGATATAAACCTGCCGATTTTATCAGATATTTAGAAACCACTTAACATTTCTTAAAACTTGAGTGTGCCAAGCTGTATTACAAATATTAGATTGTGAGCAGCAAAGGATACAAAGACTGAATACCTTTTAAATTTATTGGACTAGAAGAGGTGGGATTGCAAGCAAAGAAAATGTCAGTAAGAATTTAATGAATGCATGTTACTGCTCCTCATTTCGCCTTGAGTTAGACCGCGGTTGTGGAGTTCTACAGAATCACTTCAGCAAAAAAAAAGGAACTGGTGTGTCTCTATGTCTACATTTTTTAGCGATCACATAAATTCACCAGTTATGAGATAAACTGCCTCTTAAATTGTTTAGAAATTCTGTCTAATACAGATTAAAATTAATTTTCAGTTGCATGGATTTGTGGCTTTCTTATCACTCTATTCAGCAGTTCTGCAATATAACCAGAGCTTAATAAACTATCTCTGGTAAATCAGTTTCCTGATTTTGCCTTAGGCTAAAACGCATTAAATTTTTAAATCACAGATAACCACAACACTAACTAGTTGCAAATTTACAAGCACAGAAAATTTCGGTACAGTATCAAAAACTGTAATACAATGAAACTAAAATGCCACCATCTTGACTTCTGCTGCCAATTGTAGCATCACTAGCTGCTAGTAGTAAAAATTCCACTAATAATAGGCTGATAGGGCCACAATCTTCTGTTATCTAGTTACACCGCTGAGAATTATTGTCCATCTGTATGCCAGAAGAAAAGTGCTTCTCATTGTGACTGAAATGAAGTGGAAGAATGAGGGCTAATATGCTCACAAATGCTCATGCCAAGAGTCATGTAGGGGCCTAGGGGAACACTAGGCAGGTTACTGCTGTAACAGCAGATGCAGAGTTGACAACCTTTTGAATTCATACTCCCCTCTCCCATTTTTATTGAAAAGTTATTTTCATATCTGTAGTAATTTAATTTTTTTCATTTTTAATGGTATCTTTTCAAACATTATGGTATACTTAAGTATTAGCCATACTCACCAATATCTAAAAATATCAGCCAGCAGTGCTTTAAAATCTCCCCAATCTATTCATCGTTGTTTTTGGAACGTGTACTTTAATTTCACCAACAGAGGTCAGTAAACCACTGAGAGACAACCATAAGTGTTTGGTGAGAACACACCCTCGTCAATCTTTCTAACATCCTTCTGACAGTTTTGTTCAAAGGGCTCTTGTTTGGCTGCTTCAGTAAATATAAGCTTAGTTAACAAAAAGGAAAAAAAAAAGAAGTGAGTGTATGCTTATGCATGCAGGAGAATGACCTTTATTAGGGATATGAATGACACAAAACAATACATTGTTAAAGATCTTTCTGCATTAAAATGTATTAAAATATCTCTTATGAAGTCAGTAGCATACGTACATAAGTATGATTATTGGTAAATCGATTTTTCAAGGTTAAAGGTTAAAACAGGCTTTGATTTAAATGGTAGTGATTTGAATGACCTGCTGAATTTTATTTTTCAAGCCCTGTGCTGTTGAAATCCAACCTAGCAGAGAGAGAGTATGAAGAAGAGGATCTCAGAGAAATATCATTTAATGATATTAATACCAGGTAGAAGCACAGGAGAAACCAAGAGCTGTCACCAACTTGCTCATTTTGGCAGAAACACTCAGCTAATGGAACCATATTAACACATCATTTTCCAACTTTCAACTGTAATGAAAAGCTATTTTTAAAAATCATTACTTTCGGTATATGGTGTTTCAGCCACATGGCTTCTATTAGTGTACAGGGGAGTTTCACAATGAAAGCTGCCTGTGCAGTACTGAAAGTGCACCTTTTATGTTGAGCTAATCCCAGAGGGGAGTCAGCACTCATGCCTGTGTCCTTTTGACCTTTATCCTTTTAATGCATTTTGCCTCAGTAGCAAAAGGTGAAAACCTAGTTTTTATGTTTCAAAACAGACCATTTCAACAGTGATTCTCTGTGAAGCTAAGGAAAGTAACATCAGCTCCTGTGGAAATGTTGAAAGTCCCTTGCTCAGCAATCAACAATAGCTTTACAAATGTGGTTTTAGAATCGTTTTTCTGGTAGCCCTTTGAAGCTCACCCGTGTGGCCTCGCTGCCATCTCTCTCAACAGCTGTGAACATGTGAAGCCATTGGAGTGGAAGATGTTAATTACTGTCAGCTACTGGAATTTCTCCAGGGACCACTTGTGGTTAGAAACGTGTTTCCCTAAAGTACTGCAGTAGGCGCTGGGATCATCTCTGCTGTAGCGTACATGAGTCCTCCCCTCTTAAGCAAGAGGAATCTCTCATTCCAAAGCAAAACTAAAAATATTCACTTTTAAGCATTCTTCTCTTAGGACATTGTGATTTTCCTAAGTAATCTTAATTGTAGAATATTTTACTTCTATGAATAGAGCTCCAATAGGGTTTTTCATGTACATGGGAGTTTCTCAGGGACTAGGTTGAGCATATGTACAGATTTTCATTAAAAACTGGAGAAGCAAGTCTAAAATGAAAAAGAAACAAAATCAGAAAACACAGAAAACAAATTGACTGACACAACTGTGGTTAGGGGTTTTTTTGTTTTCCTGAATAATTTGAACTTTTTTATGGCCAAGTAAAAGCTATGCACCTTCCCTCCATGTCATCAGGCAACTGCACAGACCAAAAATGGTCTTTTTCCTTCAGCTTTACCTCCTGCTATTCATGGGCATTTTGAGTCTGAACTAGTTAGCATCACGAGCTTGATGCTAACTTTATGTCAGCAATATTCCCCATAGGGAACCAAAATAATAGCAGATGAGGTGGCAGAAAGATCCCCAGAAAGGGAAATAACATAAACCCCACAGGTTCTAAGCCTAACCCTTTATGTGACAACTACACAGCACCTTTAAGCACAAACATATCCTTAAATACACCTTGTGGCAAATATCCCTCTGTGGTAGTTAAATCTAGTAATTGCTACCACCCCCGCAAAAAAGACCAAGTCAGGTCAGTCTCTGGCTGCAGAGACACCAGGATGAACTTGGTAATCTGTGGGACTTGACTCCCAAGATGCCAAGACAAATGCTGAGGACATTTCTCTTGCTCTTCGCTATAGATGAGAACAGCACATACTCCCCTGTACTTTTTCAAGTGACACAGCAATCTTTTCAGATAATCTAAGGGAGTTGAAGGAAAACAAGTCACCCTGCTGTCCAAGAATGCTGTCCCTTTCCTGTAAAGGCAAAGGAAGTCCTCATCCACCCCCGGGAGGAAGGGGTAAGCAGGAAGAAGGAAACTGAATGTAATGGAAAGTAAACATGTCAACTATGAAAACAGTAACCACCAACAGCTATAGAAATCTTTCCTTGTTATACTCAAGGACACTGGTATTTCAGTTATTCACAGTTTACGGAAGTCCCACAATTACAGGCCTATTCCCTTTAATGCAGGCCATTAGTGCTGTTGCATTGTACTCCTCCTCCAGTCCAAAATCAAATACAGTAATCAAGCAGATACAGTCCAGATGAGGGATTGCTTAATTCTTCTAAAACTATCACTGCATAACAGAATAGTCCATATACTAACTGCAGGGCTTTAACAGAGTAAGGTGGTAATAGAGTGTGTCTGAGATGGTAACTGTGTGTGTTCCCCAGCCACCATCAAGAGTAACTTGATAGTTAAGTGAAGATAAAAGTACACAAACACAGAACTGTTATATACAAAAAGTTTAATTGAAATACCTGTATAAAAAATATGATCTCCATACATTTCACACTGTTAAACAGAAGAAAAAAATCCAAATCCAAGCTGCATAAATGCAACCAGATCACAGAAACACAGCTATTAAAATAAATTAAAGTTTATGACTCTGCCACTCTACCTTCCAGAGCCAATGCACGGAGACTGTACAATGTCAATAATTTAAAACCCTTCCAAACAGCATTACTTTACATTTCTGGTACAATAATACCAGACAAAAGGCATACTGACTAACTTTAGAAAGTCATTCTATTTCCCTTAAATTAGACTTTGTACAACAATTTCCCATCTTCCAACAAAAAACTGATAAGGTCAGAATTTTTTTTCTTTTAACAAAAAGTTAACAGGAATGCAGAAAAAAAGTGCCATGGGCAAACCACTAGAATTCCCATGGAGAGGAGGGGAAAGCACAGTGTTGAATAATTCTAACCAAATAAATTAACCAAATAAATAGCCACAGCTGAAAACTGTGGGAGGTCTTCTAAATTCCAAACAATAAATAATTGTATAGTACATGGGAAAAACCAAGTTTACATAAACACATTATACAGGTATGGAAAAAAAAAAAAAAAAAGTCCTTGAATATTGCATTGATTGTGCATTCAACATGCCCATACATACTTTAAGACTCGCAGGGTGACAAAAGGCCAGGGGGAGTTGAGAAAGGGGCTTCTCATGCCCAATGGTAGAGATGATAAAAGGAAACATGAATAAAAGTTTCTGACAAAGAAGCCGATATACCTGTTCATATTTCTGTGCAGGCTATAGGAAATATTTTGAGCAGCAGAGGTGGGTTGGATTTGGAGGCGGGCGGGGGGGGTGTGTGGAGTGAAATGTCTGTGTTCAAGTATTCCATCACCAGTGGATGGGACTACTTCATTCAATCACCGAACAGGTTCTCCAATGCATCATAGGAGCTGCTTCCTCCAGCACTGAGTCTAAAGGGAGCAAATTCCTATAATGAACTGGATCTTCTTTGGACATAGACAGCTCAAAAAAGAAAGTCCCACTGAAGCAGCTTTCAAAAAGGCACTCAAAAGCAAATAAAATCTAGTCCAGGCTCTATGAGAGCAAAAAAGTTTACCATGTATTCAAGAGGTCACTGCTTTCTTAATAAGGTCAGTCTTTGACTAAGTACTGGCCTGCAACTCCCAAACATCAGCGTTTCCAAAGGAAATCTCTCATTCCAAAGCAGAAACCAGCAAAGGGGGAAAACAAAATCAAGTCCCTCAGACAAAGATTCAACTACAGAATAATGAATGCATTTTTCTAGCCCCTCCTATGTATTGGCAGCAGCACTGTGGTCTTTCTGCTTGTAGCTCCCCTCCCAGTGCGAGGTCCTTAGTAATTCACAGACTCTCATTACTTGAACTTGTGCTAGATACATCAGTATCAAGGGTCCGTAGCCTTATGTCACAGTCCTCAGACTTCACTACTTCAGATTTGTGCATCCATTGATGGTCAAAAATTTGCTCAAGTGTTGGTCTGTCTGAAGGCCTCAGTGAAAGGCACCATTTGATCAGCTGTTGACATTCTGTACCAAAAAAAAAAAAGAAAACTATGTTAGACTAAGGAAGCAAAAAAAGACAATCTTGAGCCAATAAAAATCCACCCATACAAGCTCAAATACATGACTATTTAAAAAAAAACAAAAAACCCACTTGACCCCTATAGAACTCACCAGGTGAAATTCTTCTCCTGAAGTATAACCGTCCCCTCAAGATTTCTTCATCTTGCTCAAAAGGGATGTCTCCACAAACCATATCATACAGCAGAACTCCCAGAGACCATACTGTTGCTGACCGCCCATGGTATCTGTGGTATCTGATCCACTCTGGAGGGCTGTATACTCTCGTTCCTGAAAGCAGAAAAAAAAAAAAAAATAGAGTAAAGGTTTAAAGTGTTTCCCTGTTGTTCAGCTCCTTCTGGCAGGGCTAAATTAAATTCATAAACTTGACATTTGGGAATTAAAAAAAAAAAAAAAAAAGCTTTCAATTTTTTACAGGCCAAAGCCATTAACAGTGTAATTTCAGGTCATCTGCAGGGTTACACCATCAACAGACTTGGCCCATCCGGTTGTGCTATTTCGTTGCAAGGAATAACACAGCCCCATCAGCTGACTGTTTACTGAGGCGAGCTCCCTTTCACTGACCACGTGGCGTCTGCAGCATCACACCAAAAATAGACACAAAAGGACAAAGGGGGCTGGCGGGGAGGAGGAGAGGGCGACAAGAAGGTGAAACTCAGGTCTGCCCGCATTATAGAGAGCTAATCTGCTTTATCCAATTCCGCAGGGCAGTAAACAAAATAGGGCCGCTTACGATTTCTGTGTTTTTAAGGCCCCCCCACCACCACCCCCCCCGGGCTTCTATGCGGCAGTTTTTCCCAACCCGCCTCCTCTTCCCTCCCTCCGGTGCCCGCGGGCTCCTTGGATACCAAACAAAACGGGGAATTCGTGATGCCGAGGGTCACGTGCAGCAGGGCTTCGGGTTTCACAACAAACAGATGTGTGTGCGGCAGCTGGGGGGGGGGGGGGGGGGGGGGAGGNGCTGGGGGGGGGGGCAGGGAGCGAGGCCCCGTTGCATCAGTCACACTCCAAGGACTGGGGGAAATGCTCTCTCTGGTCACACACTGGCTTATGTTCAGCTTTCCCACCTCTAAAGCATCCACCCCGGCCCTGAAGTCCGTATCAAGTCATTTTGAGGGAGCACGTTTATCCCCACTGCTTTAAAATCTGCAATGCGGGATTTCCAGGACACTGCTGGAATAGGAGGGGGAGCTACTGCTCCAAGTTAAAAAAAGCATCGCATATAAAAACTGCATATCCACACATGGAAACATCTGACACTGGCAAAGCCTCCATGTAAACAGATCGCCCTCTAGGAAAAAAACCTGCTTTTTCCAAGACAAGGAAACAGAAACTGCTGCGTCACTGCCTGGAATCGCTTTTTTCCTACGCAACTGAACACCCCTAAGCTGCTTTGGGTCTACAGGTTTCCATTACCAGTAGACCTGATATGAATCCCTGTGTCGGGGCACTGCTCGCTGCTGCCAGGAACTGGGAATGGGCTAACTGATGGCTCTAGGGTGGGCATCACCCCAGGAGGGGAGGGAGGGTCTGCCCCCGGCACAGGGAGGACACGTACCATCGAAATCGGTATAGACTGTGTCCTTGAGGAGGGCTCCCGAGCCGAAGTCGATGAGCTTCAGCTCGCCCGTGCGGAGGTCAACCAGCAGGTTCTCGTCCTTGATGTCCCGGTGCACCACGCCGCAGCCATAGCAGTGGCGCACTGCCTCCAGCACCTGCCGGAAGAACCCGCGGGCCGTCTCCTCGTCCAGAGCGCCCTTCTCTGTGATGAAGTCGAACAGGTCCTTCACCAGCTCGGGTCGTTCCATGATGATCAGATAACCGTCGGGCCGCTCGTACCAGTCCAACAGCTTGATGACCCCTCTGAAGCCAGAGCCCACCTTCTTCAGGAGGACGATCTCCAGGGGCACCATGACGCCGCTCTGGGCAGAGAAAAGGGGGTGCGGGTCAACGGGGGGGCGGCGCGACCCGGGGCGCCCCCTCCCCGCGGGGGGGGGGGGGGGGGGGGGGGGGAGGGGGGGG
>VYXB01002941.1:0-47411 GCA_013397135.1 Pachyramphus minor
TCCTTATTTGTCACAGCTCTGATATTTATCAGAAAATTGAGAGGAATCAGTACAACAAACAGGAAAGGTGTTGGATATTTCCAATTCAATTTTTAATTACAGAAAATATCTGGCAAGGTTTCAAGTCCTTTTTGTGCCATAACAAACTGTTACTCCTCTAGTGCTTGAACTCACTCTGAGGAAAGAAAACAGACACAATCAAGTCTGTGACTTTTGATTACACAGAAAATGAAAATGACAAAAGCTACAGCACAGATGACTGGACACTACAGCCTTGCACAGACAGGTACATTGCACTTGATCCAAAGTGGTAACAGAAACTGTCCCGGGCATCAGAACATGCTTGACAGTTCTTCAAGTCCTTCACTCCTACCGCCTATCCTTGTCTAACCCGAAGTCAGGTTTTCTCAGTTTCCCAATGGAAGAAGGTCTAAGGCATATTCTAGAGTAATCTGCATTACCCTGCCAAGTCACAGGTCTATAAAACTCTGCAAACTACCATTAAGGATATCAAAATAGGCACTCAGCTGAGCTGTGATTTAAATCCTTTCTAACTGCAATACAATTGTTCCAATGATCTATGAAGAGGTACACTATATTCCCCAAACAAGACAGTTAAAGTACCACAAAGCCATTACTAGAGGTGCTGCAACATGGCAAGGCTTAGGAAAATAAGCCATTACATTTTTAGGACTAAATCTACAGTGAGACTTTGTTCAACGGTTGAAAGAACTTCTCAGTTGCTTCATGGTGAGTCAGCATCAGTTTCAGGCCTTTTAACCCAGGGGAGGCCCCTGGACCTCCTTGGGGAAGCACTCACCAACCCAATCTCCATTTCATTCCCATACTGTTCACAAAAAGTAGATGTCAAAGCTATCTTCTTGAGAAGACCTGAGCACTGCCTGCACATTGTCAGTACCCCAAAGGAGGTAAGCAATGCATTAATCCTCTTGCTCCCCCCCCCATTCAGTGAGCATATATGACTCAAGTAAGGCTGAAGAGAAAGATCCTGCTATGCTTCTCAGAGCAAGCAAGCTGAGCAAGGTATCAAGATGAACCGCCCAGGAAGTATATCAGGAGTTCCAATTATTTTTTTTATGGAGAGGTGGGTCTGAAGTTCTCTTTTCTGGCACTGGGAACCTTCCCCTGGTACTATGGGAAAACAATTCTGGTTCACAGCAGTAATGAAAGATAAAGAGATAAAAAACAGGCAGCAGAAAATAGAAGGCTATAAAAGTTGTAGCACTAACAGGGAATGAGGAAATTCTCATAGCACCTGAGATGAAATGAACTAGCTGTAATGTGAAAGGACAGACATAAAAACATACTATAAGGGAAGCTAGCACAAGAGGAGACATTGATGCAAATGAATGGATGGGATCATTCAATGGATGTCTAATTGGATTGTTAACCTCGTATTACAGAGATGGGATATGTTATATAAGACCCTAAACACAAACTGTTTAAAACTTTCAGACAGAAGGAGACCTAGTAGAGAGCCATGCCACAGTTTCAGGCACTCTGGGTAAAAAAAAGAAAAAATATTTCACCGCTAAACAAATTACATAAGCACAAGGTTGCAAAAAGAAGAAAAGTATGAACACAAATTGGTTTAGCTGTACAAGATTTATCAAGTTAAAATAAAGTATGTTTTCAGGCTACATTCATTCCAGCTTCAATTATATCAAGAAAGGCAGTAAAATAATCAAATTACGGAGCCCCAAAAGCATTTAATAATCACAAAAATGAAGCAGATGCACTAATAAAATTAACATTAATAAACTAGGTCAACACTGAGAAAAGAAAAGAGTGATGGAGGAGGAAGAGAGCTCCACCCAGAGACGCTCCTCCAGGGTGCCAGCTTTGGCACAGCACTCCCCACACAGTGCTGTAGTAACGACTACAGATGATGCAGCTCTTTGACCTCTTTAACACAGACATTGCTCACACTGTCTCTGAAGAATCTCTGCTTGCTGCAGCTAGCATCCAAATGGTTCCTTAATATAGAAATCTGTGAGGAAATGCTCCCTCTATCAGTAGTTTATCAACCCTCAGATTAGGAAAGAGGGCCTTTAAGCCTCACAGGCTTATCTGCAGTGCAGCAAGTCTGAAGAGGCAAGCAGGCATCCCATGACCCATGGCTCAGAAGGTAATTTCAGCTTTCCTCCCTATGAGTATAAACACCACCTGCTCACCTTGCTTAACATGATTAGAGAGAGAACAAACTTAAACCCAGCTGTGTCATCCCTACTCTGCTGCCCTTTCCCAAAGCCAGGCAACATTTTGTGTGAAAACCACTCCATAAAAATCAAAGGAACAAAAGGTAGTCCTCAAGACTTTGGCTCCTGGTGTTTTGATACATAAAACCCAATGTATAATAAACACTGAAGAGTGATGAAGAGTGCTAGACAAACCAGTAAACGCAGTGGAGAGCCAGAACTGCTCTGCTCCATCTCAGAATCTGACCCACTCCTGTTATAAAACAGATGCATAAATGATTACAGTGATTATTCAGAGGAGCAAGATTATGCAAGTGCTAAGCACTGCTGTTATAATACAGATACACAAACGAGTATAAAGGGGCCTAGGGATGTAACATTTCTCTTTAGTTTTCTTAGGAGGGTAAAGAAAGAATGAGAAAGAGAGGGCTGGAAAAATGCATTCAGAGGGAATAACTTAGGCAAGAAAGACAGAACTTCTGTCTTCTGCCAGGTACTCCCTTGCTCACATAGGGAAAGCTCCAGCACAGCAGCAAAACCGCAGAGGTAGAAGCACAAAGGCAAGGAACTAAACTGTTCATTAAAACTCAGGATTGGAAAGAGCTGACAAGCAGTATAGTGCCGCAGAAGATGATTCTTCTCAACTTTCTGGCACAGAAAAACTGGGAACAACTGCCATTAGGAAAAAATGAGAGGAAAAAAAATCAAGGACAGGGAAGCAAAGTCACAGGGTAATTCTGAAGAGCAGGGCGTGGTAGCAGAGATGAACAAAAGCTATACATATAATTTTGGTGAATTTGGAAGCTTTCTTAAAGGACAGTTTGACTGTTACTAAAAATACTGACAACAAAAGCACTACATTTAAATCCCCCTCCTCAAATGAAGGTTAACACAAGATTGCAAAGACTCTAAGACATCGTTGGATGAAAAAGCAGAGCATTTAGTGATGTACAAAGAGGATAAACCACTAGCAAAATCTCTGGCAAGAAACAAGGCTGGCTGCAGGCAGGTCTGACATGTATAATATTATGTGCAAGTACAGAGAGAAAAGGTCAGGACAATCATGCAATAACCTGAAAAAAATTTTAAAAAAAGAGTCAGGAACATTTAATTGTAATTAGTTTCAAGGCTGTTTATCAGAAAGCTCACAAATGCAAACTTTTAGTATCAAGAGTGAGAACAAGCTTCCCAGGGGCACAGGGGCTATTCCCACGCCATCACCCTCCCCCTGTGCCCAGACCACCTTCAACTACCCCCGCCCTCCCCAGCCCCCATGGAGCGTGAAAGAAGCCCACATACTCAAGCACCAGCCTTCACCGCCTCGCTGTGAGCCTCTGGGCAGGGAGCTGCGCTGGAGAGACCGGGAGGCCTGAGTCACCCCGGCCTCTGGACCTGGGTGTCGCTTCTGCTCTGTGGCTGGGGCAGGAGGTCACTCAGTCACTCATCCCTGCCTTCTCCCAGAAGGTGTCTCAAGCACAGGGTGCCTCCTGCTCTTCCCCTGGGTCAGCCAGCACAACTTCTGTGGGTGACTGGTCACTAGCCAAGCACCACCAGCTTGGTCCCCTTAACAAAATGCACTCCTATTGCCTCGCACATCCCAGACAGGCCAGGGACTGGCTTGGAAGAAAGGAAAAACCTGTCAGGGGAAGAAAACAAACTGCTGGGATCAGGGACCTTTTCAACTAGCAGAACTTGGCCTCAAAGAAGGATGTGTCAGTGGAGCCTCCAGCTCAAATGTCCCTGAAATCCTCAGGGCATGAATCACTTTGGTCCTGTACCAAGGTGGCATGAGGGGCCCTGCTTTCACATGGGTCTTTTAGCAACAGAAAATCTCTGTCCCTTCTCTCTTTTCATTAAGAGTATGAACTGTTTTAGGATAGAGAAATCACTAAGATATTACCCAAAGATTACACAGTATTTACTGGAATTACAGCACTTTCCCTCAAAGGGATATGAACTTATTCAGGCAACATAACAGAAGATCAGAAAGATATATTTTAATCCTCACCCAATATTTTCACTGCTGCTCCTCTTGAAAGCACATATTCCTCGCCTCTTATAGACTGCATGATTTGTATGCCATTATTATAAATCCACATTTTCAGCTCATTTTCTCCTACTTTGATGATTTTAAATCATGCTTTGAATAGCACATGTTTAATATTATACTCTATGAAAAGTCAAATTAAGACACTTGCAGACAACTTTGGTAAATTAGAAAAAATGGCTTTCTTGTTCTAAGAACATTGCCAAAATCCCCCAACATTTCCTATCTGGAATCCCCCTTGCCCCCTGTAGTCTGAGCCTTCAGCCAAGCTGACTACTGTTGTCACAGAAACCTTCCTCTCTAGAAATTTTCTCTATTAAAGGAAAAGCTCATGGATAAATTAAGAACCAAAGGCAATAGATTTAACACAAACTCTTACAGTATCGCTTTTATCCAAGCTTTTGAAGATTTCCTTTCCATTCCTCAACTTGCCCAAACACCTAAAAGGTTTGAAAGATTAATGTGACCAAAGACTTTTTCTAACTGATGTTGAATGCCAGAAGCAAAGCCTGAGGTGAAATACAGATATATGGAAAGACTAGTTTGGATAGGCTTTATTATGGACAGTTTGTTGTATCTCCCTTTATTGCTCATATCTTTCTTTTCTCCTATCTTGCATTTTTCCTCATAATGAAAGCTTAAATGCCTTGCCTCCAAAAACTACCAAAGATGCACTATCAACACATACAAATATGCTTGTAAGCCACTAAAAACAAGTTTTCTGGATATTTTTTAGAGGATGGCATGCTCTTAGTAGATAATTTATATGTCTATTTTTATACTGCAAGGTCTTCAGAGAATCCGATTGTCACTTGAGTCTGTGGTAAGGCCCTAACGAGGAGTAGGTGCCACCATAAATTTATTAACATGTCATTATGCATCACTGCCATTATTTATTGTCCTAGCTTCTACAAGTTCAAACAACTTCTTGTGTGTATGACAATGCATTTTGTTCAATTAAAAACCAATAAATCTTTTTTTATTAAGTTTTCAGTTGCCAGCAGTATCAATGGATTTTAGAACATCCACTCCTTTTAAAAGGACATCTCAAGGATGAACCTAGAAAGGAAACACCAATTTTCCTTCCTATGAAAACTCTGGAGACTAGCTTCACACATTCCTTTGCCAGGAGAAAATAAACAAACAAACAAACAACATTTTCCCCACCTCCCCCCTGTTCAATTCAGCTTCTATAAATACTTTTGGTCCAAGCAGGAGCAAACAGATTCACAATGCAGTATCCTTGCAGATGACCCAAATGAATGGGTGATCAAAAAAACTCCCCTAATCTAACAAAATACAGAGATCATTTAACCCAAAGGGAGGAAGAATGACAAGTGGCTTACATGAAAGTGTACATGATCTCTGGGTATTTTTCACTAATACTATCACATTAATACAAAAAGTGTTGGTTTTCATGCTCCTTAAGAGTCAAAAGTCCACAAACTCCTATCAGTTTGTAACCTGGGGGATTTTAAATTACATACGTCAGTGAAAATAAAAGCCTCAAATGGACTTTTTAAAACTGAGATAAAAAGCAAAACTAAACATTATTTTCAATGTGCTGTTGCAGTGAGCAGGGGAAGAACCTTGGGCAATTCCTGTATATACAATTCTATGGCGTAGTCAATGGAAAAGCCTGTCAGAATATGGGACAATGTTATATTTTATCAGTAAGGACATTTCTGTAATTTCAATCAAACAAGTATGCGGCAGAAGGCAAAACCCAAATGCTACTTATATATCAAATAACTGATATGCAAATAGCAACTCTTATTCTGCACTTCTTTTTTATTAAAGTTACTATTCTTTTCCATCTTTAAAGATGTGAAGTCAGCTCTTTTGCTTCATTCACATCTTATGAAGGGCTCAGCTGCAGAGCTACATCTTCTCTAATGCCTGCACCTCACCTCTTTCATCTAGGAACTTCAACCCCCAGGCAGATGGATGTGAATCTTCCTGAGGTCGTTTATACATAACATACTCGAAGTCTTAAAGCCTCCCTTTCTTGTTCAAGTTTGACAGAATTCTCCTTTTTGCTGCCCAGTTCTTTTGGTTGCCTCTTTTTTTTTTTTTTTTTTTAAACATTGCGGTACCCAATGCTTTGTATAATGTTACAGTACTCTGGGTCAGATCACAGTGTCTTACAGCAGCTCCTTAAGACTGTTCCAGTAAGAGTGAAGAACATAGGAGTGGAAAAGAGGCCCTGCCCTCACATACTGTCATACAGGATGGGCAGGACCTCAAGATGTCATCTAATACAACCATATGAGTTCTTACATACTACTGCTTCTCTTGGGCTGCTTCTCTAAACAGTGGTATAAAATCTGTCCTTCAATTCATAATAAAGTGAGTTTTTAAAAGCTTTTTTTTAGGATATTTTAAAAAAAAAATATTAAGGAAATGTGATATTTCACTCCTCAGCATGGCTTACAATGAAAACAAATCAAAATATTTCATGTCAAGAAGTGATTAAATATTCCAGAAATACCTATGTAATCACAAAAAAATTCTCAGAAATCAACCAGGTTCTTTTAGACGTTACAATTTTTAATTAAAAAAAACTTTTTCAGTTCAAACCAACATTTTAATGAGAAAATCCATCAGCAGTCCTAAACCTTGCCCTGTCAACTAATGTTTACACCTAATGGAAGCCATGCATGTTTGGATGCATTGCTGTTTCCACTTTTGTTTAGTAGCAGCAAAGCTCTTTGGGGGCCACTTATTCTCCTGTCCATGAGCCTCCAGCATCATTACCTCTGTCAATCCAAAAATCAAATTGGAGTCTGGCTGTCAAGCAATCAAGAGCACGTGCACACAGACTAATCAATATAGTTCTGACTGTAATTTCTTTATGAACAAAAGTAAAATATTAATTTACTCAAAAACTCAGGCCACAGAATATTCTCCCTTGTGATCTGAACTTTTTGCTCTTACATCTGCCTGGCCTACTTAGGATGAACAACTATTTGCAGCTGATAGCTCAATGAATTATCACAGGGCAAGTAAAGTTGTAACAGCTACCAGAATATGATGTTAAAAAGGATGAGAGACATAACAGACAGACCTATAATCTTCAAAGTGGTTTTACATGGAAACAAACGAAAGCATCCAGGCCACTCATGACTTGTCAGCTAATAATGCAATCACTTCTTGTTCTAATACTGCACTGTAGTAAAAGCCAATCATTTATTCTGTGAGTCTTCTAGCAAAACTGCATAAACAACAATACCCCTCCTCCAAACATGACATTTTTATTTCATGCTTTACGTGAATTAATTGTGATTCAAATTCAAAAGCTTTCTGCATGCACAGTTGGAAGCTTGTCCTGTCTCCTAGCGAAGCGTGTGCTCTAGCAACCAAACACTACTGTGCTAAGTTGTCAGTTAAGCTAGGACGGAAATTCCACATAAATTATTTTCAAGGCACTGCCTTTATTTTAAGCAAGCAAGAATTATTTATGCAGTGAGTTCTTAGCTACAGACAAGCCTTCTTATGAAGGAAGAACTCACTCCAACATAAAGCTTCATATTTATTTCTAGATATGAAAACAAAAAAAAGAAAAATGCATAATGGAATTAATGTCTTCCATCTGATGCTGCTATTAGGCCATATGATTCAGGGGCTGTAGTGTGACATTACCACTAAACTGATCCAAAAGTTTATTTCAATATGTTCTACCTGTCTCTACTGTAAATGCCAACAAAGCTGCAGGGGAAACCAAAGTTGGCTGCTCATGTGGGAGGTAAATCTGCTACACCATCAGGGGGAAAGCTGAGCTGGGCCTGGTATAGGAGGTCCTTGTGCCTGGGGGAGACTGAGGGGTGGGGGTAGAGAGAGGAAATGCAGAAGTATAGGCTTGGTTTCTCTTTTTGATATTGCAAGCACAAATCAGGACTGGAGAAAGTAGTAATGGGAACGAGATATTCATCCCCTTCTTCTCTCCCCCTGCTCCCAGTGAATCTGTCCATCAGCATCAAGGAACCTAGTTTTAGAACTGTTTGCTAATCCATTACAGCCAACCTGCAACAAGCAGACAGGTCTGAGAAAGATAAAAACTACCTGCTCACTTAAATTAAAAGTGAAATCTTTGCCTAGATAATACTTCACAAAATATTGTGTTAACTGTCAGACAGTAGAAACACCAGACTGCCCTTACCATTTTGAATCGACTTATTTGAGAGGACATTTCCCAACAATAAGTACTCAAATAAAACAGTTATCAATTTAATCTCCTGTTTAATGTTGCAATTGTTTTCCTCCCTAGCCTGTAAGGCATGGAGTAAATGGGAGCATAACTGAGAAAGTGTAGCTGGACAAAGAATCCACAGTTTGCATAAACTGGATAACTGGAGAGGACCAAACTGCAAGACTATAATGATGAAATGGAAGCTCTCAGAGAAAACAAAAATGAACTTATTAAGATTTTAGAAGTCAATTAACAGTCAACTGAAAATTACCCATCCTCAACAAAAATCATAAGCAATTTAACTGACTAATTACCTTGTGTATTTCCAGCAAGTTGACTTTAAACAACCTTGTTGTGCGATTATTTTTAAAACACTAACATAAACACACAGAACTTGTGTTCCCTGACAAACATTTGATCATTAAAGGTGTCAAAATCAGATAGGAGCCTTCTTGAAGGTTATCAGTTCTGATAGCAAAATTATTTTTCTCTTTCTTAAACAAAAAATAATAGAAATATTTAAAACATAGCATGATTTTTAGCAGATGAAAACAGCATCAACTTTGGTCTCTTCTGGGATATATTTTTCCTTTGTAGAGAAGAAAGTAAGCTACTAATTACAACATGCAGCTCTAAGACCAATTAAAAATCTGCAACATGCCCCACTTCTTTTATCCTCCACTGGTGACGCTACAGGCAGCATTAGCTGTCTAATAAATAGGTGAGTGCTGCTTAACACTTCTCAAGATTTCAGCATTTCTCTTTACCCCTGGCATCAATTGGCTCCTTCCCTTGGCTATTAGCAGATCAGTCTGGCAGTATGCAGATGCTATTCTGTTGTGTGCTCCAAGACACACACTGCCTTTAGGCTCCCCTGGGCTAAGAAAGGCAGGTGGTGCATTCATGTTCTGAAAAGACAGCTTCAATAATGACCTCACAAAGGTCTCCAAGAGGTATTTTTTTCCTATTTAATCAGCCAGACAAAGAATTTACTTCTGCTTAGGAAAGGTGGATGTTTGTAAGCCAGCTATGAGTGGGAAAGGGCAAATGTCAAAAGTATTTTTAATATACTTCCATTTCCTGCAAGCTAAATAGTTTTATGCAGAGCACAATGTGCTGTGAGGAAATACTGTAAGTGCACATGCTTTGTGTATCAGGCTGTACAGGGACCAAGCACACAAGCATTAGTCCTACAAAAATCCCTGAACTGGATTAGCAACTGTAATTCTGCTGGCTGTCTTGCACCTTGCACAAAGCAGGGGTCTAGTGGAGGGCCATAAAGATGATTAAGGAAGTGGAGCATCTCTCTTATGAAGAGAGACTGCAGGAGCTCGGCCTGTTTAGTCTGGAGAAGAGAAAACTGAGAGGGTATCTCATCGATGCATATAAGTATCTCAAAGAGGATGGTGACAGACTCCATCCAGTGGTGCCCAGAGACAGGACAAGGAGCAACGGCCATAAACTAAAACACAAGAAGTTCCACCTCAACATGAAGAAGAACTTCTTTACATTGAGGGTGGCAGAGCACTGGAACAGGGTGGGTCATGGGGTCTCTCTCTGGAGACATTCCAAACCCACCTTGACACATTCCTGTGTCACTTGCTCCAGGTGACCCTGCCTTGGCAGAAGTTTGGTCCCTTCCAACTAACAATTCTGTAATTCTGTAATTTGTTATGGTTCAAATATGCACACCAAGCACCTTAAAAAGGCTGTGGTACTTGTTTTTTTTTTTAAAGCCAAGGTAGGGAGTAATTATGGAGGTGTACAGCTGGTACACAAGCATTCACTAGGTAAATTACCTACTAGGAAAATCTGTAAAGGCAGATCTGTTTCTTCCAAGATTCCTACTGGGCAATACATGAACAAGCACGGCACAAACACTTTCTTTGCCTGTAATTCATACCCACACAAAATTGACTAGCTTGTTGTGGTGTGACAGAAAGACAAAGAGGGTGTCTGTCAAATAGCATATCACTTGAAAATCTTCATCCTACTTATCAATGTCTTCAGAAAGTTGTAGCATATGCAACTTGAGAATCAAAAGTATATACTGACTTTTAGATTATATGTTCCTTGAAAGTTGAATAACAGCAGTCTTTCTATAATAAGCCCACATATGAGTAAGCAAGACTTTTCAGTCAAGTGTATTCGTTGGTTATGTACATTAACATAAGTAAAAGCAAAGAGATAGCTTTCAAAGAATCATTTCTCTTTCCTCTCTACTTCTTTAGTGATCCAATGCCACACATGCTTTTTAAGAAAGGTTAGTACTAACACTCACAGTCTTTACTTGGATGATATCTGTAGAAAACACGTTTGGCACTTCAAAAAAATTGAAAGAGTTTGTAAGTGCATGCACTCAAATATATAAACATATATAGACACACATAAATAAACACATATTTACATAGTTTTTATATATTGCCTGCTGGTCTACAACTGTTTCAGAGGAATAAAAACCAATAACTTTGTTCTAAATTTACTTCAGCAGAATCATTATTGAAAAAAAGATAAGATTTTGGCTGTTTTGTCTAGAATCTGCTTTCTTTCTCTATTGGCTAAAGAAAAGAGAACTGTATGAAAGTCATTAGCTGAGAACATGGTCCGCTACATTAACTTGCTACATCCTAAAAGTATTATGAGTGCACCATGAAACTACTGAGTAAAATACGATACTCTGCCTTTTCCATTCACCTCATCTCCACCCTTGTAGATAATATTCTACACTCGTACCCACAGTAGTGCCCACAGATCATGAAATCTGTCCAAGGTATGATCTAAACTCGTATGGATAGAACTATAAAATAAAGACCATATGGAATTGTTCTGCACTACCACAAGGAATAGCAGTATCATCCTTTGGTCTTCGTTTCACATGGCAAAAAAATGCTTTAATTACCACCAACTTGTTCAGCCTGGAGCAGAGAAGGNTATGGCAAAAAAATGCTTTAGTTACCACCAACTTGTTGACCAAAAGAAGCCAAGAAAACAACCTTCTCCAAAAAGAGAAACCTCGAGGTGGCAGATCAAGGGAGGTGATTCTGCCCCTTTACTCCACTCTGGTGAGATCCCACCTGGAGTGCTGCATCCAGCTCTGGATTCCCCAGCACAGGAAGGACACGGACCTGTTGGAGCAAGGGCTACCAAGATGATTAGAGGAAAGGAACTCCTCTCCTATGAGAAAAGGCTAACAGAATTGGGATTGTTCAGCCTGGAGCAGAGAAGGTTTTGACCTAATTTCAGCCTTACAGTAACTGAAGGGAGCCTACAAGATAGATGGAGAAAGATTTTTTACAAGGGTTGTAGTGACAGGACAAGGGGGAGGAGATTAAAAGAGGGTGGGTTTAGATTAGATATTAGGAAGAATTTTTTTACTGTGAGGGTGATGAGGCACTGGAACAGGTTGCCCAGTGAAGCTGGAGATACTCCATCCCTGGAAGTGTTCTAGGTGAGGTTGGATTGGGCTTTGAGTAACCTGCTCTAGTGGAAGGTGTGTCTGCCCACAGCAGGCAGAGGTTGGAACTGGATGATCTTTAAGGTCCCTTCCAACCCAACAATTCTGAGGTTCCATGTCTCCTACTTCTTACCCAGCTCAAATTCTTCTCAAATCAACAACAATATTCCAGCAACTCAAAATGCAGAAATAAAGAACTTACTTGCAGAGGCACTGCCAAATGTTAATATGTTTTACCAGCTTCCAGACTGGAGTTGGCTTGCAACCACCAGGGAGTGTGCTGCCAAAAATAACACACCAAATACAGGCAGCCATATTCGGGTCAACAAATACACTGCTATCCATTGCTCTTCATAGGATGGCCAAGCTAGAGGTATGTTAATAATGCAAAAGAGACTTTTGAATTTGCATGAATATATTGCACAGAAAAACTAAGAACCAACAGAAGCATGGTATTTTCTCCACACATTCAATCCAGTGCTTATTCTTGTCAATTTACTTTCACTTGCCCCCACCCCCGAGAAGAATATTTAACATTCAGGTGGGAACCCAAGTAGTGCTTTGTAGCCAAAACTCGCAGTGAAAAATTGAAAAGGAAAATTAAGGTTCAGTCAGGAGGGAAGGGAGGAAAGCAGAATATGAATGCTCTATCAACAGTTTTAATTTCAAAGTTTTGGCGCCTTTTTTCCCATGCACTGGTTCCGCTTGTGCTGACTCAGAAGGACGCTTGGATTACTATACTCTTTTTGACATTGAAGTACTTGAAGTAGTTCTATTCCCACAGTCACACTGAGATATTTTTGGCACTTGGGACATTGCACTGTTCCCATCCGGTTCTGCGTATGCAAAGGGAAATGAAAAACACATATTGGGGTGGGGGAGAGAAGATAAAAAGAAAAAAAAAATTATTCCTCTTTGTACACCATGGCTTGAATTGAGGAACTATCCTCATTGGAAAGATCCGAAGAATCCTCTCAGTGGTTCGGGTTTGGGTACCAAGGAGTTCACCATATCACCCTCAAGTTCTGTGTACTCAGAACATTTACTCTCCTCTTGGCAGCCCTCTTATCTCATCTCCATTCCAAGCTCATCTCTTCTGCCAGTGAGCAAACACGTTTTTGATTCGTGCAGTGATCCAAGCAATCAACGTGTGCACACACTCTACAAAGCTCCTTGACCCCAACACCCACACACACAAAATGCTTAACAACATTCTTGTTCACAGGTTTGACACAGATCGCGAGCACTGCCACATGTGAAGCATCTACTTGTAACTTTAAGTGTGCCAGTAGCACTTACTGATGTTGTAACTGCACAGTGCAGCTCAATTCCTGCTAACCAAACTTAAGCCAAGTCACTCTTGCTCTATTTATAAAGCAGGCACAGCAAATCAGTTCAATGAATCTTAATTAAATTTAAATAAACGTTGATGTATCATACCTCTGTGATTTGAAGTCTCAGAATAAATGAAACCAAGTTTGCTTAAAAAATGCATCTCAAACCACCTCATTTCTTCCTACCAATGTACTCAACTACTGGTGTTATGTTCATAGAGTCTACATAAATAGTCTTCTAATCACTTGATAAATTGCTTAATAAAGAAATAACTTCCATAGTTGTCACTTAGTTACGTAATCAGCAAGTATTTGCTATCCATCAAACAGCAGCAGCAAATTTAACTGCAAAACACCAGACTGTACCAGGGGCATGGGGGAGCAGGGAGAAGATAATAGAAGAAATTAAATTAATATTGTTAGCATTTCATGTCACCTGTGCAGACAGTATTTTGATATTGATGGAGTCAATTTTATTCCTGCTGCCCAGCAGAGCTAGCAGTCCTCTGCTACAAGTTTATAATACTCTCAGCTCCTCTCCTCAGATGCCAGAAGATAAAAGCAGATCAGAACCTAAAACTGATCTCGCCAAATGATGAAAGAAATTTTTTTAAAAAGAAACCACTGCCAAAAAGTTCCCAAATGAACCATTTCCCTATTGCTTCGGGCATTCTGAGAATCAAACTATTGCCAGATCAGACCTAATATCCACTGCTTACTATGCATCTTTCCATCATCATTGTTTTGGGAGACATGGATTTAAACCCTCCTCATTCAAAATATTTTTGGTTGTTATTTCTCCAGAGATTTTCACAAAGTTAACAAAAAAAAAAAAAAAAAAAAAAAAAAGAAAAAAAAAAGTAATTTCAACCACACATCGAGATATGGACCCCAGATGGAGAAAGGTATAAAGTGGGAGAAATGACTGAAAGCCATAATGAAAGAAGCAGCTCTGACTCAAATCTCAAATTTGGCTGTATTTCGACTATGATATTCAATACTACTGCTGAGGGTGAGACTGAGATTCTAACTAGAGCTTACTGCAAATTTTCTGGTGTTCTGGAGGTACTAGACCCAGTTTCTTTTGACCTTCACTTAGGAATTTTCTATCAGTAAATAGGACAACCACACTGCAGAGTGCTACCTTTACATGAAAATAGACACAAGAAGCAAAATTCACATCCTCTACCTTTATGCACCCTCAACAACCTTTTCAAAGCTACATTGTCAACAGAAAGACAAAGTTCCTTTGGGCACTAAATTACATATCAAGGTCACTGATATTTTTACTGACCACTGCCTTCACAGGACTTGCTCATTTCTTTGTGGTTAAGCCCACAGGTTAGAGCAGGAGTAGAGATTGTGTTCACAGGACAAGAACTGTCACTCTAAAAAGAAGATGGTTCAGCTAAACTTCATTTTGTGTTTTCAAACTACTGATACTGATACTCTGGCTAAAAACCTTGACAGTTTAAACCAGCAGGGTTTTTAGTAATAATTTCAATGGAAACACTTATGTCTTTAAGTCATTTGGTTTAAGAACAGTTACATATCTCGCATATTTTCAATGGGATTCTAAAAGCCAGGAAACGTCTGACACTTAGACTAGCAATCTGAATGCTTAAAGTAACATTAAGCATTGCAGACCACAGTATTAATATGCTGAAGTCAATCTGAGTTCAAAATTAAGATGTCTTCTTTAGAGATTACAGAACAAAAACAAGAAGGGAAGGATGGGGAGAGAAGATAGAAGAGAGAGGTCTGCAGCAGTTACAAGCAAAATTAAGCTGTGGCTAGTGCAAGCCACTAAATGGCACTTGCCACTTTGTGAACAACAGACCTGTCAGGGAGCAGACACAGTAAGTGTAGTAAGCATAGTAAGCAAACTACCTTTACTGTTCTAAAAAGGGCATACAGTTGGCTAATTTGAGCAGATTGTCTACTGATACACACTGCTTCTTCTTCAAGGCTTCAGTGGCATCTGGCAAACATTAGTGCTTCTTTTCATTTAGAAGTCATAATCTTCCAAGAATTTTATGCCAAATCTTCTATACCTGCCCTCTTCAGTTCCTATACCAGCCCTTCTTCTCCTTCCAGTCTGGAAAGTGACTTAACATTGAAACACTACAAAAGGGTTGCTTTTAGTCCTGCAAAATAAAATCATAAGCACAATGAGAACCACCAATGAATGTGCACCAAATTTTACCCGACACAACATAAATGCACAAGCGAAGGATTGTTTGTGTGTCTGCATGTGTGGCTGGTTGGACAGACAGGCAGGACTAGATCTACCCACTGAGAATATTGGGTGAACAAATATTTATTGAGAATTACTCAGCTGTGATACAGAAGGGGATTCATGGCATGGTGCATCTGGACTCTGCTCATTTTTTATGAGATAATTGCGCCACGGACTACCTCAAACACGGCATGACTGAAGGATTTGCCTTTTAAATTTAGGAACATGGAACGGACAGGAATTAAATCCGTCATGCCTCTGTGTAGCACACAATGGAGGAAGAATATAAATAAACAGGCAACCAGAATGGTGCAATAAGAACGGGATTAATCCAAGTGTGATTAATTCAGTGTCAGATTAAAATTGATAGTGCCAGCTGTATCAGGCCCATTCTGCCACATTATTCTCGCCTGTCATGTGGGTTTTTTAGTGTTTTTTTTTTGTCCATCTTCTTTCCATCTCCTTGGTGGATAAACCTGATGGAGAGTTAATTGTCACATACATGGATTTAATCACATTGTCCACAGTGTTTGGGGGCCTTGCCTTCAGCGATCCATGACTAATTGTTGTGGTAATTTTTCAATCATTAACAGCACCGCATATGCTGTGGACAAATCCCACGACACCCACTAAAGCCCCGGCGGCAAGCGGCGCACACGCCTCCATCAAAGCCCCTTCCCCCGTCCCCCGCCCTCCTTGCCCATCAGCCGGCTGCATCCCGCCCTCGGGGGCGAGCTCGGGAGCTGGTACTGCTGCCTTTAAGGAAGCAGCGCTGCCAAAGGTGGGGGGAGGGTGGAGGGCGAGGGAGGAAATTAGGAGTCCATCTGGGACGGCTGGCGGGGCTCTCGCTCTCCGTCCGGCGCCCCCAGCTGCCGCCCCGCTCCTCCCAAAGTCGCCGCGGGTGCGCCGGTGGGACGGGACCGGCCCCGGGGGAGACCTGCGGCGGATGGAGGCATCGCTCTAATCACCTCGACAACTCTGCCGAACCCATTCGCCTTCACCGACTCCGGTAATTACACGCGTTTCGTAAGGCACAAAAAGGCGAGCCAAAAGCTCCCCTGCTGCTCCAAAGGCAAGTGACAGCCAGAAACTAACAAATCGCTGCACCAGCAGCCCTGCAGCAGCAGGAAGGATCAGTGCCACGGCGCTTTGGAGGCAGCCGTGAGGATTATACAAAAGTGCTACTGCCTCTCCAAGCTTCGTGAACCAAGTGACCCCAGCTCAGCTGGCAAAGAGCTCGTCTGGGGAATGAGGCGGCCGGCATTCCCAGTCACCTCCTGACTTCTTATTCCCGGAGCAATTTATTCACGGACTTAGGTGTACGACACCCTCCAGTGGTGTACGCCTGGGTCCCTGCAAAAACAGTATTGGGTTTGCAGCTTTGAATGGACCGATTGGATAATGTCGTGTTCTCACTCTCCCTCGCCACCCCTTTCCTAACATATTAACATATTAAGCTCGTTTATGCGCCTGGGATGTCACACTTATAGATGATACATATCAGCATCCTCAAAGAAGGCTTGAATGGGGGAAGGAAGAAAAACAGCTGAGATTCTGCAGCATCTCTGCCTTGAAGAGACCACTTTAAAACAATGTGGAATTTCGGCAAATCACCCAGGTGGCTTTAGAAAACGCTGATAGATCATTTAATTATTGAAGGCTTTGGTAGCAGCAATAGCAACTATCAAACTGTAAATGCAGGCAAAGAAGAAAAAAAAAAGAAAAAAAAAGAAGGAAAAAAACAAGAACTAAGAGCAAAAATAAGGCAGGATTACACAAAAGCAGGAGCCCCCCTGGTCCCTCTGAGTGGGGGAGGGAGAATCACCAGCTACACAGGCGAGTAAACAACAGCATCCTAGACTTAGCTTCTGATTCAAGCCATAAGGAAGCAAAGGGAGGAAAAATCCTGTCCTTCCCGCAAGTTTCTGACAGTCACACCACCAGCACTCTTATGCAACGGTTACATAAGTTGTGACAGGACCAGTGCCTTCCCCGCTCCCTGCCCAGGCACAAGGCAAGCAGGGCGCCTGCCACCTCCCCAGACACTGCATGGGCAGGTCACTCGCTTCTCTGCTCGCCCCTGGGCTGCAGATGTGGTGTGATACACAAATACATAATAATCCTTTGCACTTTTCATTATTTTTGACATCTTTCTCCCACCATGCACAAGTTGCTATCTGCGAGAGTGGGGAAAACACTTAGTGGTACACAGCTGAAATAGTATTTCTTGCCTTTTTAGCCCCCTCTCCCTACCCCAGAGAATACTGTCCTCTCAAAGCCAAAAGAATGGGTGACCACGTAAATAATTTTGTAATTAATTTCTGTACATAGCAGTGTTGTTGCTATTACCATGCTGCATTGAGTCAGTGTCATGGACAGAAGAACCACATGAAGTTTATGGAGCTGCCTATAGCCCACCACAGATGACAAAAGATCCCAGCAATGGCAGATGGCATGTGAATCACTGCAAAGGCAATTAGCAGCTAGCTGCCGGATTTTGACGTGCTGGGGAGGACAGAGGGGGTTTTCTCTGCTCTGAGCAGTTCTCACCAGAGGGGATGGAAATAGGCATTAGTCTCACTTTGCCCCCACAGAGTCTTTGCAACCAGTGTTGCTGGCTTTGCGTCTGCTGTACTGGCAGGTACCCACAAGCACCCAGTGCAGAAAGATTTGCAGCAACAATAAAAATGCTGCCTTTTTACCTTGATGAGCTCAAGTCACAGCTGCTGCAAGCAGAGAGTGTCTTAAGAAGAGTAAAAAACCAACCAACCCACCAACCAACCAAAAAAAAAACTGAAAAAAATCCACTTATGCAACAAAGGATCACAGCTGCCAAGACAAGTGCTGTGAAAACATTACAGTGCTGTAAGCAGTGATTGAAAATGCATCAGAAACATCGAATTCTTCTAAGCAACAATGACAAATAGATTCTGGAACTGTTCAAGTTGGATACCTCTCAAAATGAGTTTGTACGGTAGACAACAGTTCTAAATTTTGATCAGAGAGCCAAAGCAGAACTCTTCAGCATGAGCCTTGTCAGCATATATCTTTATCTTCAAGGCAGTAAAAGGAATAATATAAAAATGTACTAGTAAAATAATGCCCAGCAAAGGTCTCCTCTGTGTGGCTGCAGTGCAGACCTTGGATCACTCTGAAGCAGGGACATTATTCTGAGCAGTCTGATGGACAGCACGGTGACCAGTAACACTCAGAAGGTTACTATCTTATTTAGGAAGCCCAAGGTTACAACTTGCATCAGTTTTTCTTACACTTATTAGTTTGTTCGCTCCTTACTTGCGAGGTCAGTGCTAGTTTTTGTGAGCTCTGCTCTTTTGTACTTTTTATTGGCTCAGTGCATGTTCAAGAACAGTAATCCCTTTCAGGGGGCTCCTTGCACTGATAAATAGCATTAACTACAAAACCTCACAGTCTCACAACACAGGTGCTCTGCCTCTGGAAGCACAGCATCTAGTAACTCTTTTTGCTGGAGGAAAAGCTCTACCAGCTATCATCTATGCCATGTCCACTTAAGAAGGGCAGCACACCACCTTGGTTTTTTCCATCCCAAACTGAGCATGCTAGTAGGTATTCAAATGAGGCCACACGAAGTGGTGTACCTTTCAGAGAGACAAGATGATGTCAATAAGCCTTGCTTCTTATTAGACAGCTGTTCCTATGACCTTGACCTGCTCAGGCTTGCATTTCCCAGGAGCCAGAGGCTGTGCCTCTCTCCAAAGTCTACGCTTCCAACATTGTGCCAGGCCTATGGCACGCCATTTTGGCATCTGCTTACAAGCCGACCACCAGACCCATGCCACGAGCTGCCTATTCCTCACTAAAATCCAAGGCTGGGCCACTCTAATTCTACCAGCTAGAGGTTTACTGACTAGACTTACTGACTTCCCAAGCGACTTTGCACTTGCTGACTGACTTCCATCAGTAGGTATGACAGCATTTTGCAACTCCTAATCAAGACTGAAACAACAGTGAAAAGTCAATAAGTTATTATCTCCATTTCATACACAAGTAAGTTGAAGAAGACTGTGAACACAACAGAGATGCTAAGTTCAAGCAAATGTTATTGAATAGTTTTAATATTGATATCACTCCTTCCATGCAGTTAACTATGCAAGTTTTGTGCAGAAGGCAAACACCAAATCAAATAAACCAATTTTTAGCTGTAAGCATGCCTGTGCTCTAATCTTACTCAGTGCAGAAAAAGTGCTACATACTTTATGTACACGATTACTAATCACCAGGACAGAGACTAATAGCATATCTCTATATGAAATTGCACACCGTTCTGCAGATGGCACCAAGACTACAAATATATTTAGAATGTTTCAGAATTGATTTGAAAAGCTAGTAATTTTATCATATACAGGAATCTCCTACCATAGGATCAGAACTAAGGATCTGGCTGTTTTGGCATTTTGCTAGTTACAGAGACCAGAAGCTGTAATCATGCAATAATGTGACTACAGGTGATATTTCGGCAGCTATAACCCAAGCAAGTCAGCGATCATCTTGACATGCAAGAACTGATAACCCCATGTACATTTTAATTCTTGCCTTGTTTGACAGCATCTAATCATATGAACTATAATGTAACATGCCAAATTTGAGTGCCACTGAATTCCAGATAAATTGTTAACATGCAATTTCGGGGGGTTTTCCAAACCTTTTCTAACATTCTAACTTGAACATCAGTTCAAGTGCACCAAGCCAATCACATGTTAAAAGAAAGAAAAACAACCCTTGCAAAAATAAAATTTGTGGATATTGAAAAAAGTCTTATGAGTCTCAGGGAGTTGTCACATAACACTGGAACATACTTTAGGCAAAGTTTCTCTTAATTCCTCCAGCTCAGATCTTCTCAGGTAAAAAGAAAAACAAAAGAAAAGCCCAGCACTAGGAAACGTTCTGAGCCGGAGATCAATGTTTAGAATTAATTGAAATGTTCAGAAAAGGATGCTGTAATGAAAAAGCAGAGAAAAAGAAACAGATGATGTGAAGAGTTACCTTCCAAGTGGAAGGTGACAAGGTAGCAGTACTGTTGCCCTTACTGATGGCAAATAACCAAGAGGGCCAGTCTCTCTCCGAGTGCATGGTAAGGTGACATGGGACAACTCACTACGTTGAGTTGTGTCACACTTTCCTCCTCTGTAAAACATGCCTAATAATATAGCTTTTATAAAAACTATTAGGGCACACTGTGGAAAATGGCTATGTGGTACCACCATTTTTATTATTATCCAGGAGAGGGCATCTAAACAGGACAACACAGATCGGCCACATTTCTGTCACCAAGAACAGCCAAAGTCAGTGTTCCTCTCCATTATGTTTTCTTCTCACACCTTAAAAAGGAAACAAAGCCTCAACAAAACCAACCAACGACCACCAGAAAACCACTGAGTTCATCAAAGAAAGGTTTCAGATGGATGCATTTCAGCAGCTGAAGAAGACACACTGCTAGCATATCTATATATTAATGCTCTCTCAAAGCTATGATACCTACAGGTGTTCCAAGTCTGGGCTGGTACCAAAGCATCATGTCGTAAAGGTATTTGTATGACGACCAACAATAAGTGAGGAGTTTTCAGTAAGGTTCCTCCACTGCAGGAAGACTGAAGTCTAATAAGGCTTAGGAAGAGTGGAAGAGGAATGCAAGGTCTTGGGAAAACATACCTCTTTCAAGCCATCAGACTTTACAGCTTTAGCTTAAGGTTTTTCAGTTGACATGTCTTCAAAAGAACAAGACCAAACCCTCCTAAGTTTTATTTAGAAAAAACCACCCAAACAAAAATAAATTTAAAAAGACTGTGATTCCTTAGGCCTTTTCTCTGTTCCAGTTACAGCTACTACCATGTCTTAAACTTCAGCTATCAAGAAACAGCTACTGCATCTTTTTTATTCCCTATTTTTACCAGTGGTCAAGTTCTCATACTGATTCCTAATACAGCATTTTATTCTAATCCCACCCTTAGCCTCACAATGACTCCTCAGCATGCTTTTCATCTCTCCCAGAGGAAGGCTTCAGCTTCCATTTCACACCTCTGCAGACATGGCAAGCATGTCTGTACACCGGATTATCCAAACTAAAAGTGTCATTTTACAAGACCAGGCTGGGAGTTGAGCAGGAAAATCAAAGTCAATGGACCAGGTTGCGGGCTATCAACAGAGGCCTTCAATCATCTGTCAAACATCTTTCCTGTTCAAGGCATAAGCCCAGAACCAGGAGTAGAGCAATGCCTGGGACAAATCCTACACCTCCAAATTCAGTGTCTTGTACAAGACTTCCACAGGTAATAGAAAAGAGAGCTGATGAGCTCATGCAAGCATGTCCCCTGCTGTCTTCCTTGACACAGTTTCCTCAGTTGTGGTTTGAAAATCATCTTGGGGTTGTCCTTCAGCCACCAGCATACTGGCTGCAATTACTCTCTCCTGCTATGAAGCCTTTTGGGTGTCTCCAGGGAGCCTGGGAAGGCCCTTCCAGCTCTGTATTGCACAGATGTGTGGAACACATAAAAGAAATTGCAGATTCAGTGTCCCTTAGTTCACCTTCCTTAAACTCCACCTGTGAATTGTACCTTCACAGAGCTTTTCCCTAACTTAAGGTATATGCATTTTTCTTTAAGCCCCATGAGAACAGAGATAATGAAAGGGAGATGGGAGTAAAGCAGCAAAAAGGTCATTGTAGGGGAACTCTAGCTTTTCAAATTCGAGACTTTCAAGGAAAGAGTTGCTGATTTTCTCTTCCTGCAGAGTATCATAAGGCAGCAAGAAGGTCACTGTAGAGGAACAGTAGCTTTTTCAAAATTGAGCCTTTCAAGGAAAGAATTAATGATATTCTCTTACTGCTGAGTATCACACCTGCAGGTGTCATGGAAAGAAGACAGGAGGCTGTCAGTGAAGTAAAGGAAGTGCTTTTTTTTTTATGATTGCAACTGTATTTCTACCTCTAAGAATTATTTTATTAATTTAGTCTACAAAACCAATGTAATCATGATCTCAAGCTCTGGGCATGCTTGTTGCAAGCGGCTGCCATACCTTCTCTTCCTCTGATAAACCCAGTGGTCAATATAATGAAGAACACCAGAAGGGGAGCAGTCTCTGATGGTTACTGATCCACAAGGAAGAGGCAAGAATGTGAGATCATTCTTTGTCTGACATCAGAACACCAACAGAGGTCTACAGGAAATGATTGGTTGTACTACTTCTGGAACTGCTCCTAAACTTGGTGAAAGATGACCTGAATGTCCATCTATCTCATCTTCTAATTGCACTTTCCCTTTTTTTTGAATACCAATTGCTTAAAAGTATCTGGTAGAAACTCAAGGGCAACACCAGAGTTTTTGAAAGGTGTGTAATGTAGCAATAATAAAATAAACAAAAAACAACCAGTCACCAGTCATGTGTGTGTAAACATTGTGTCTACTGATGATCTTGCACACTCCTCTACTCTTCCTCTTCTGGTTTTAAGACTTAATGCTTCTGTGACAGCCACAAAGATGGTAAATACAGAACTACTGATGGGACACCACAAAAATCACTCTATTTTCTATTCACTGACTTACAATCATATCATATTGACTGCTTCTTTCTCTCCACCCCAGGATGTACAATAAATGATCTTTCTACTATGATCCTTTTGTACTGACTAACTGCATAGAAGCAGAAACACCGCAAATTACGCTTTTTTTTGAGCTAGAAACCAGTCCGCTCAGCATCACATGCTACCAGAACAAAAGAGCAGCTTGTTTCTTGTCCCACTAGGACAGCAGTTCATAGGGTCTCTTTTAAAGAAACCCAGATACTCACCGGTGCATCGGTCTCATCACCTGGATTGTACTATAAAACCACACTCATGGCACAGAACAACTTAGAAAGCTACAGAGGATAATACAACAATTTTCTAATGTTTGCTTACAGCTCCTCCAGTCAGCCATATGCAGAACATGGGCAGTCTGCTCAACTTCACTAGTGATGTGTGAAAGCTGAGAGCAAGGTAGGCACAGTAACTTTTGTTTAAACTCCTGTACAATTAAGTGAATCTTCAGATGGCTTAAGTGAGCTCTAGCTTCCTGTTCTGGAGTGGCTCTAGTAAATCCTCATTTTCTTTGTTCCTGCTGCTCATGCACCTATGATGTGCAAGACCTGCAATCAGTGGAGTTATTAAATCTTCTCTGAACTTTAGGTTGTGAGGAACCAGACAAATAAATAAATAAGCACGAGAGGGGCACAGGACAATCTTGCAAGCAGAGCACCCTAGAGAAAATAATCTCTCCTGTATAAGATGAGCTGCCACCTCTTACTAAATAAATAAAAATACCAGCAGCAAGTGGAAATACAGTTAGAATACAGTTTTCCTTTCTAGGATCACCAGCTTTTATTCAATAAGACTAGAAAGCAATTTGGCATTTGTAAAATGACTAATTCTGCTCCTGTCTTGATTGTGATATGATGGGTTCGAATACAGTAGCAGAGATATCGTGGCAATTATAGCTTCTGCTGTGAGCCACACAGTAGTACTGTATTAAGAATATATTTCTCTGACATGAAAAAAGGAGTCCAAGTCAGGAGTTTATCTTTGTCACTTTTGAAACATGCTAAGCAAGTCTGAACTAATACGAGAAAGTATTCTCCTCACTGTACTTTTTCTTTTGGAATAATTCATTATCTAAATACTTTTCAACCAGTACAGTCAAAGTTCTAGCTGGAATCTCTTGACTTATTTAAGTAGATCCTACTAACTTTTCCCCTGTTATAATCCCCACTGCTATTTTATGTCAATCACTGTTCTAAAAGAAACTCAGTAAATCCGCTTTAATTTTTTTTTAGCAGAAAAAGCTCTGAATTACCGTCAGTGACAATCTTTGTCATTAGCATAAAGAAGACTGGTACATTTGAATGAGCAACTCAAACTTCAGGGTTGGAAAACATATTTTTTGTTACTTTTTCATGTGTCTCAACAATTTTAAGATAAATAGGAAATAAAAGTTATTGCAGGGTGAGGAGTCCAACAGTTCTAAAACTGTACCCACCAGCTTATATGGTCGTTATTGGGAATTTTTTTTAATTATTTTTTCTTGATAAAGCCAACATTTCAATCCAGAGAATATAGAACCTGCCAAGATTTTCAAATATTCAGCTAAAGTTTTTAAATAATCCCAATGTCCTCAAAAGCAAGGAAACAAACAAGTATTTTCCCCCTCCGCTCTCCATTTGACCAAAAAGAAAACAGGCATAAGATGACTTCCACTATTACCTCTTTGATTCCATTTGCTTTTACATATAAAAGTTTCCTGGGACTCTGCCACAGTATTTAGGATCAAACTTATTATTGATGCCCACTGCATAGTCATCAGAATACATAATTTATAGCATCCATTCTGTTCTGGAAAAAGGAGACATTGCTTTAATATCTATTAGTAATCTGTCACTGTTATTTACACGGGGAAAAGTGTTAATAAAGGCTGGCATTTTTCCCTGATTCATTTCAGGTACAGCAGCAAATCCTGCACAAAACTAGCTGGTACATTCCCTGGAATGGGCTGTCTCCTCTCCATAGCTGTGCTGCAGTTGCCTTCCAGCAGCATGGAGGTGCCAAACCTGATCTAGGTTCTTTCCTTCCTTCTGGAAAAATGTTTATCCTTCACAGCATTATCACCTCCTTCTGAACACCTTCTTATTCATGTGTTGTAGGTTTTATTCTCTCTACTGCTGGTAGACAGTGCTTGTTTATGAATGCTAAACAGAAAAAGTAAATCTAGGTATCTGAAGATGAAGCCCAAGCAAAATTGAAAGTAAGTTACTCATTGCAATACATGCCAAAATGGCACCAGCAGGGCTGAGCTATATACTTTTACAAAGCTAGAGTTTATAATAACATGAAAAATTATTCTGTTAGCAGGCAGTAATTGACAGGGAAGTGGTGGCCCAGCTCTGGCTCTTGAGCTGTTCTGTGTTTGCTTACATGCAATTCAAACGACAGTCTCCAGCCAAGGCTTGTCTGCGTGGTCAGCAGTGGATCAGTATGCACTGGCACATGGACAGCTGGGCAATCCAATCTTCTCAGTCTCCAGCCGAAATGAGCCATGAGAGGCTGGTGCCACTGGCTCAGCCTGGGCTGCTGCCGCAATCAGGCTGTCATCACTAGAAAGCTGCCGCTCTCATTCACCTACGCGACATGCTCAGGTTTTCCCTTCCCCACCCCTTGCCCTCTAAAGACACGCACCTCATGATTCATCTGGAGGCACTCTGATAAATGGCATGGAGTTTGGGAGGCTGACCACCCATATGCTACCACTGGTTTGTTATTTTCTTAATACAATGGCAGAGCAGAGAGGGGGAAGAGGTGCTTGTTCAGCCTGCAACAGGAGACCTATGTTCACCCATTCCTCTTACCAACTACGAATTTCAAAGACAAGAAATGAGGCACAACAAAAACACCCTAACCAAGACCTTCCCCTCCAGAAATGAGAAATCAAGTTTGTATTTACGACCTAGCGAAAAAAAGAAGTCCATCCCCCAATGCTTGATCTAATCTCAAATGAACTGAAACTGTCTCAGCTGAGCTTTGTGTAGCAGAGTCAGGAACAGTTAGAGGCGTGCCTGCAAAATTTCTGCTCCAGCCTCACTTGGATAGTCCTGATAAATGTCCTGGGAACGGCAAAAATGAATATTGCAACGCAACAAAAATGCCCACAGGGTATCCTAGCCTGATGAGAAATTATATTAGGCTCATTGAACCAACTCCTGGCTGATTAAAAACATTCAGCATTCACCACATAACAGTGTAGTAATTCAATAGTATTATTTAGCTGTATTTTCATTTGCATAAATAAAGCCAAGGGAAACACCTTCTCTGTGCTATAAATTGTTGCTCTTCAAGGTTTTTGAGAGTAACACTTTCTTTTACTTGGGAGCTGCTTAATAAACTACATTCATCATTATTTAGCCTTCTCTTGTGTGTGGTGCTCTAGTCCTCCTGCTGGATCCCAAGGAGACAAATCACAGTGAATTACTAAACCTTTAATTTATTTTTGATTAAAAAACTTAAGGGAAGGAGACACAACACATACACATGGGCAAACTGCTTCAAAGGCAACAGAAACTTTGGAATATGCAACTGCGTATCTCTTTTTTTCTTTTCTAGATTTTGAATGGACTAAAATCAGCCTCACATATTCTAGGGGGAGCTTTCATTCACTCAACAGAAAGATGTACCCATCAGTCAAATAACCACTCTTGCTGGTTTTAAGGTTTGTGTTAGACTGAGTTAACCCTTTTTCACATACATTTTTATGTGGGAGAAAATGAAGCATGAAGACAAAGTAGTTTCCTAAATTATGAAGACAAGGAACTTAAATGTAGTCTTGCACCATGAAAGGGAAATTACCCTCTAAATCTACTGACATTACTATTCTTAACACTAAGCTGGAAAAATCATACGGAGCCACAAACTCAAATGGCCATCCAAGTTCTATAATAACTACTTAATTCCAAGATTCAATCTTATACTTGTTCTCCTACAAGATACCCCTGTAAATAAATACCACATTTACCAGAAATAGGTATAACAGAATTGTCATTAAATGCAATACTGTATTTGTTCAATATATACAAACACTGCAGACTGGAAGCAAGCTTATATTAATTCTTTTGAAAAACCCCAACTTTAACACAGATAACGAATGTGTCAAAAGCAATAAAATCAGAGAAAGCAACATTTCAAAAATTTTATCGGTTTCTCCTGCATGAAAAACTTGATGAAAAAACAGTTTTAAAAACAGATCTGTAAATGAACTAGAAGACAACAGGCAAATTATCATGATAAGAAACAACGAAGGGCAAAGGAAAAGTTTAATTTTATAACACAACACACACATCAGACCTGGTGGTATAGCCATAGGTAACAGAACAACAGAATCAAATAACAAATGAAATAGTGATTTGATTGACAGGAGCATCACCACTGTATAACTCATTTCTATGTTTTGGCTTACTTATCAAGGAAAGACTAAGACTTCCTCACAGTCAGTTCAAAAGAAACCAAAATAAAATCAAACCCAAAAGGCAATCTCCATCCAAATGCAGGAAATAAACTCTCTCCAATTTCTTTTTTGAGTGGGTAGAAAGGATTTAAAAGAAATAACTTTTCTATATAAGAGTCATTCCAATTTTAAAATACATGCTTCTTAGAAACTTGCATGTCCAAAGTCCTAAGAGTCCAGATCTAATCCTGTCAAAATTTAAATCACAAGCTACAGCCCAGCTCTTGTGTAAATACGTAGCAGTGCTGTATCTATTCCCTTTGCAGGACTGGGATGCCTACCAAACCAGCACTTAGGTTTGCAATCATGAAGAAGGGTGGCACTAATTGTTAGTCTAGGGAGATGGCTGATATTTCTGCTGCCTCCTGCTATAGATGATTCTTTTACAGTCAAGAGATGTGGTAGTCAACTAAGAACAGCTAATTACCCCTCCACACCTCTCAATTTACAAAAACTAAGAACAGCTCATTGCTGCTCCACATCTCTCAGCTTAGGTGACTGGGCCTTAACTCTTTTGCTTGAATGTTTTGCTGATAGCCACCCAGGTGACTGCAACCACAGCTTCTCTCCTTCAAACAGGGTGAATCACCACAGATTTTTAGTGAAAATCAGGTTATCTGCCATATTACTTACTCGCTTTTAGACTGACCAACATTGTTTTGGGTAATAAAATCTCTGGATGTGCCACGTGCATGCATTTGTGGGTATCTGTATGAAATGCTGCAGAACACAGATAAAAATTCAATCACATCTTTCTATAAAAGCCCACAACTCTACACCAGCTCCATGTCTGACTGAGCAAAGAAAAATGTCAGTGTCTGCCAGCTCAACAGAAGGTCTCTCAACTTAACCAGATGTGACAATCAGTTTTTCTGATTTACACTCTGTGTGTGTATGTGTGTGTGTGTAGAAAACCACACAACAAAAGTAAAACATGCCAAGTATGTCTCACTCTGTACTTAATTGGTCATTGATTTATTTGTCTCACTCTGTATTTGTTTTTATACACACACACAGACACACATGTATTTATGTGCAAATGTAAATGGATGGAGACAAAGGTGACCCATGAGCTGAGCTATAAAGTTTGCATTCAACTCCAGTTTCTTCAACAGACAACTTCTGAGACCCTTGGGAAGTCAGTAAAACTCAGATGCTTCCTAATTTCCCTTTAATTTTGTTTCATCTGAGCCATTGTATCTTTGTGAGACACACACTTAACCTTCAGATACTTGCCTAAATTAGGAGACTCTGCTCCCCCTGCAGCCAGACATAGAAAGATGCTGCCCAGAAGATTGATCTAAAAAGCTCCATACATTCAAAACACAGACTTTCTCTCTCTCTTGAATATATAAGGACTAAAGCTAACTTTAACTAAAGCAGCTAAGCTCTTGGTCTACAGCATGCATGTGCATGTGTGTCGGTTTCCAGCCCATAAATGAGGAATGCTGACACTTTGCTAGCTCATAATGCTCTCAGAAAAATAAGGACAGGAAAGGCTGGGAGACTCAAGGTACTTTGGTAGTGTGGTTGCACAGGAGACACACAGTGGCCTAAAATGACCCCTGAGAGGTTTGTGATGGGGAGTTGTAAAGCTTACGCAGCAGACCGAAATCGCTTTGAAGGTTCATGTGGGAAGACTGAGCCCATCCAACAGCTTTACCTCATGTTCTCGGGAGGCCCCAGGTGCCCAATACACCAATACCTCTGTAACTTTAATTTCACCTTGTAGAGTTTCAGGAATGTATTTTAAATGCATTATATTTACCCTTATACGCTATATTCATATAGACACACACAGCGTTAACTATTTCAAGGTCCCCGCAGAGAGCTGTTAGCAGAGACAGAACATGGGTCGGCATACTATTGAAGCCACATGCACCATCTGCTCAAACATTTTAATGTAATTTACCAGGCAAGAGCTGAGCAGGGAAAAAAAAAAAAAAGCTAGATGAAAGATATTAAATTTCCCCTTCTCCAAAACACCCCCTGCTGCTTGATATATGAACCTAACTCACCCATAACTAATATTTGATTTAAGAACACATTCATAAATTTAAAAAAAAAACAACCTGTGTCTGCAAGGTAACATTGACATAATTTTTCTGTTAACTACTAACCTGCTGCCCATGGAGAAATGTCCAAATTCATAATCTTATTGCCAAAACCAAGAATGAGTGGTCAAGTTAAGAACTCAGAAGTTGTTACTTCACTCAGACAGCAATTGATGTCCTTCAATAAATGAGTAAAGAAATCAGACAGCAATTTTGATGATCTTCAATAAATCAGTACAGAAAGATTTATTTACTGCAGCATTGAAGCCAAACAAATTCTACATGTTAAGACTTCTATTTGGCTGAAGGTGGCAGCCCTGGGCCAAGCACTATTTAAATTTTGGAAATAAGTCCTGCATCTGATATTTTAAAGGTGATTCCAAATGGGAAAGATTTACACTTCAAGAATCAGATTTCATGACAAATAAGCTTCCACCTTTTAAAACAAAAGCAATGATTCTCAGAAGTTATGACAAACTCCCTTTGTTGTGTTCAACAGTATTCATGAAGACATTTAGACAAGGTTAGCTATTTTTTCTTCATCAGAAGCACTCACAAAATTAACAAGAAACTAGGAAAACTATCTTTGCTATAAATTCAGGATATTACACACAATTGGAAAACCAGGACCACCCAGTAACTTTTAAAACTGTAATTGTATGTAAGCTGTTGACACTCTCTCCATAGCCTTACTGAAAGCCCAGTGCCTGCTCATTTCCTTGCTAATGCCATGGCATCTCCTACTATTCAAGCTGGAGAGCTGACATTTCCTCTTCCAAACCCCCACACCATTCTCTACTCCTTTCAAACTGACAAGCAAAAATTTTAAATGCATTATATTTATAAAATAAAATAAAATTATTTTTTAAGACTGCAAATATCAGTGTTGCTTTCTGATGTGGAAAGTAGAAAAATCTACATACAGCAGGAAAATTTTACCAATTCCTCTTACTGGTAGCCTAAATGATTCAGAAGCCTTCATGATTCAGAATTTTAGGAAATGAGACCTCAACTTTAGCTGCCACCCAGAGTTGAATGGCTGGCTGTGTGCCAGGACGCTTCAACCACCAGCCAGTGATCAAAAACAACCATCTAAAGCAATCATCATACCAAAACTTCCTCTCTCTTTCAACTCAAGGCTCATTAAAGGTCAACAAGGAAAATTAGTATTAAGAATTAACAGAAAAGGAAAAAAGAAGTCTCAAGAAGATGCAGGCAGGAGTGATCATGACTATCAGAACATATGGATAGGCTCCCACATAGGGAGGGACTGTCTGACCAGCACCCTTTGGCTTGGAAAGAAGTCAGTGTCAGTCAGTGAGATCTAAACAAATACTGAGTGGCTTAAATAAGGTAAAAGGAAACAGATATTCACTGACTCTTCTCCCAAGAGAGAAGAGATCTAACTGTAACTCTAAGCTGCTGGTCAGAACAAAAACAAAGCAATTCTTCATGCAAGTTATGCAATTTCTTGCTACAAAACACTGCACAGAGTAAAGGTTTACTGGGATTTGAAAAACATTCTGACAAAGAAATGGAAGAATATTCCACAATGACAACTGAAAAAAAGCATACCATTTTCACTTCAGGAAACAGGCAGCTGCAGGAGCATATCAGGGAAGGATCAGTATAACCATGCCTGTTCTACTCATCTTTAGGCAATGGCTTCGGACATCATGATGATAGAGGGATGCCCTGGACATTGGATGGATCTGGTGTGCCATCCTTACATTATTTTATGGTATACTTCAGGAGTTTAAAACATCATGAGAAGTTTTACCAAAAAGTTAAGGGATTCTCTTGTTTTGTTTTGTTTTGTTTAGTTTGTTTGGTTGCGGGGTTTTTTTGGGGGGAGGGAGTGTTTGTTTGGGTTTTGTTTTGGTTTGGTTTTAAATGATCTGGTTTTTAGTCTCATGGTTTTGAGTTGCACTTTAGTCCAATTTTCTTGCTTCCGTCCCCAGCTACCATATTCCACAATGCTGATCACTGAGAACATTGCCATTGATTTTCATCAGCAAAGGATCACACCCTAACTGCTTCCAATTTCACAGTTACTAAGCAACACTGTGTGATCACAGCCTCTGGGTAAGCAACATCCTGTATTCAAAGGTTTGAACCTTAGAAGTCCATATAGACTTGGAACTTCAGCACCTATCGATGAACACCAGCTTTGCAAATCTTGGATAACAAACTCCTGAACTATACAAATAAATACCTTGAGTGCTGTTAATTGAAATCAGCTCTACTGAACCGCAAAATTTCCTTGTATCCTCATCATGGTCCTAAAACTGAGAGTACTTCCTACAATACTGCAAACTTTCTGTATTTTTACCAGTATTAACCAGAAGAAAATAAGTTTTCCTATATCAAAATCTATACATAGCACTCCTATTAAAATTATGTATTCAGGTATAGTTTAAGACCAAAAACAAAGCACACAAAAATGGGAAGTTAAACAGTGCAATAAGCTAGATTTTATACTCAGTGAAAATTGATTATCAAAATTAAATTCTATGTTCACTTTATACCAAATGCTTGCTCTTGTTTAGCATCATCAGACTTGGGTGAACATGTAACCTCATTCCTGACAAGTCAGTGTATCTTTGCAGTAGTGCATATTTTTTCAACAATTATATAAAAACACTGTCATAACGTATATATTTTTTCTTTTAAATAGCAACTATCACTGTTAAAAACCAGTAAATAACACCATATTCCCAATTTTATTTGTTGTAGGTAGCTTTCCTGAATGCAAACAACTGTTAAAAAACAATCAATAGGTGGATTGGCTTTAATGGAAATGGTACTTGCAGCCTTTACCAAATTGTATTTGCTCATCTACACACCAAGACAACAGAAATCTTGCTTGCTGTTAACATGGAAAATCTGAATGGCCCAGTGAATGACAAGAATGAGGCTGGTTATACCTCCCTTGGCAAATGTGGATCTGGTTTAACATTTTAATAATGTGAAATTTCAAGGGTGAGAAAGTGCTATTAAAGTCCACACACAATAAAGTCACAAAAAAAACCTGCTGGAGAAACCACTTCTGTTTCATATACATCCATTCACACACACAAACAAATGTAAATGGTAATGGTTTTGAGGCTAGAGCTTAGCTCTTCTTGCATCTATTAAAGGAACCTAAACTTAAGATGTGAGCAACAAAAAAGCTTTTCAAGAAGAGAGCCTGGACACTGGTCTGTTACATCTGATGGAAATGATATTACACAGCAGCCTTTCACTTCTAAGGCTATTCAAAAGCTGTATATTATATTTACCACACCATGAAGACAATAACCTGAAAAAGAACACTAATTCATTGGACAGAAACTCTGGAAGAGGATATCTTTTTAAAAGGAAAATGATCATATTAAAATACATGCAAACTTTGAGGAAAACAAGCTGTGCCAAGTAAATGGTGCCAAAATTAAGTAATTCATAGTTATCATACTTGGACTTCAATAGGAAGAATTTAGACCATATGAAAATACAATAGCATAACAAACCAATGGAAAAAAATTCAACTGAGTATTAACTTGGCTATCTGAAAGCACACTTGCTTTCAAATCATATTCCAAAAAGCTTCTGTACATAATAAGTAGTACTGGAAGACACTGAATGACAGAGGTCTTAACACATGCAGTCTGTCCTATGCTAACGAAGAATTACCTACTCTCAGCAAATGAAAAAGCAAGCATGCAAAATTTTCCATTTAGACAGAAAAAATCCACCAATTTCTCCTCTCCTTCTTCCATACTTATAAATTTTAGAAACCAAAATTGTCAGGTGAAATTTCTCTGTAATAATTTCAATTAAAATAAATTATTTGCTCTTAATGCAGTTTGCAACTTCATAAATAACTAACCCAAGGATAAAGGAAACAAAACAAAGGCAGAAATCTACCTTTATCTATCTATTTATTTATCTATCTATACTTTAAAGACACAGGAGCACTTTGATATTCCACATAATAGGGGATGTTATTTGCTAATGATACTTTAAAATCGTAAGTATGAATGCACTTGGCATCTCTTGAAAAAGAAAAAAAGAAACTTCACACCCTAATTTGCAGGTTCCCTTTTAAAGCTGACATCTGTCTCTCTCCTTACTGCACAAAATAAAAGGCAAGCTTTCTGTTTCCAGGCTCCAGATCACTTGCTCAGTTGTTACTCTCAAATCACAGCATGGAAGGGCTGCATTCCACCTAAGGGATATGTCTATGCTCACCAGGGTAGAAGGGGGCATTTCAGACTGTGAAGCTGATTGCTCTGGAAATGTTTGCTAACAGAGATGTCAATGAAGTAAAGGAATTTCAGTACCTGAGTTAACAAGCTGTTGCTCCATGACCCCACAGCCCAGGACCTCCATCCATTCTCCTTGGAAGTTGATCTCCATCTCAAAGGAAGGGTGAGTAAACGGAAAGTAGCAATCTACCCATCTGACTTGCAGTCCTGTAGCAGTGTTTAAATAAATAAATAAATAAATATGAATGGGTGTATGCTTAAAAGGCCATCCCTCCAACCATCTGTAAAACTTGCCCTTCAACTAATGACATCAATTACAGCAATCCAGAGAAAATAAACAGCAAACAAACTAATTTACAACAGTCATGCAAGGCGATAAATCTTGAAACCTGTGGAAAAAAATGACCATGTCTTTTCTAATATGAAAAATGCTTTGTGCAATTCAAGCACCCTTTGAAACCAAATCAATCATTTGTCAAACTCTAGCAACCACCTGGCATCGAACAAAAATCAGCCAAGATCATGGGAAAGTCAGTAATTCTGTTATTCTTTGCACCAAGAAATTACTAACTGCTTCTTACAGAAAAACACTAGCTATGCCTTTAATTTTTACTTAGTATTTCATGGATTGTCTAGGCAAGTAATTTTTTTTCATCAGAACCTAATTAAAATACAAACCTGTTCTCTCTGTATATGTTTAAATATGAAAGTTAAAAATAGATATTAATATACACAAATAGAAATATATATGCACAGAGTTGTACATTATTAAGGTATGCAACACACAGAGAGCATTCTGGACCCAGCAGATACATGTAAGAGAAGAGCACCACTGGGTAACTCCCCATCCTCCTCACCAGCTCAGCACCTCTGCAAATACCACTTCGCAGAGTGAGGAAATTCCTGGCATCTCAGACCAGAAGAGCCAGAAGCGGACAAGGTCTACACTGCTGCCAAAAGCAGAGTTGTTGTCAAGGCCCTCGTTATATCTGATGAGCCTTAGTTCTTCTAATGATTTACAGAGGCTTTGTTTCTCTAATTTTTTCTAGCTATTAGGTGTCAGAAAAGAAGTCTCAGCAACATGAACTACAAAAACACAAAACAGAACCGAAGTGCAAGATTTGTAAGCTAATGCCTTAACCCCAAGCACATCTTCCCTTCAGTTAAGCCAAATACTAATCAGTATCAGGATCACTAAGAACAAGGTACGCCCAGTTTCGAAAATAAGGGACATAGCAAAAGTTGTTTGAGTGACAGTACCTGTTAACATTTCTGGTTCGATTTTCAGGCTTTTTTGGGTGTCATTTCATAAAAAGGAATGTAAAACATAAAATCACGATTTATACTGAAAGTTTTTCAAATAAAAATATTTACGTAGCCTCAAGGATTATATTTTCTTTGATTACTTCTGAAACATCCAATGTGGCTGCAGAAACTGAAACATTAAGCTACAACAAAAGTACATGCATGGCCAAAATATAAAATACCAAATAGTTACAGGGAACTTTTCTAGATGTTATGAGCTTTCAAATGGTGAGGGAGGTTTAAAAACAAATCCACTGGTACTGCTAGGTTTTCTTTTCTTTCTTAAAAATTAACCTAAGGAAATTATACGAAAGATAAAAAAGCTTTTTGATAATTTTACATACAGAACTCTGAAAACTGGAAGTATTTGCAATTATACCATTCATCATTTTACTGTGATTTTAGCAATCATTTTATTGGGGTTTTTTCTGCATAACAATAAAAAAATACCTAGATGAAAAGAGTCGTCCATATAGCAGTATGGTATGCAGAAAACTTTTTAATTTCCTGATCTTGGCCTTTTTAATCCTAGGGCTGTACAACCCTGCATACACTGTAAAGCCATACACATAGAAAATATTTTCATTTAGCTTACAAAATTTGGAACTGTAGCAAGGACACTGAATATTCAAGTAGTTTTGTGTTCAATGACAACATTCAGATAATGGTTTCTTTTTAATCCTCTTATTACTTCAAAATGAGGATCTGGGAAAAAAAGGGATTTCTCAGCTGTTTGTTCTTAATTAAAATAAATTTTAAAAGATAAAAATAGAATTTAAAGCTCTTTTTTATTTTTGCATTTTAATGCTTATTAGTACTTAAGAGGCTTTTGTTTTAAATGCAAATAAGGAAACAAACAAAAATCTGAATAAACCAAAACAAATTCACAACGAAGAAACAACTCTCATCTTCATTCTGCTCTCTAAATTAATAGTTAATCCCATATACCACAGTAATTTTATTCATACAGTATCACAGCCAACTGGGAATACCTCTGTAGTTTATATTCAAGTGTTCTTTCAGACTTTTGACTCTAGAAGACTTTACTGAAAAGCTGAGGGTGCTCAGCCTTCGGCAAGATTAAGCTTTCTAAAGGCATTTCTGTAGACTGTCACAGAATATATGGGTACATTTATTATTTAGATACAAAATATTGTCTTGGTCCTCAATATATTCCCAAGGAATAGAGGGCACTGCTCATACTCAGCAAACTAGACCACTGAGGACTTAAAAGGATTATGAAGATTAGGCTTTCTGTATAATTTACCTGATTAGACCTAATTTATTTCTTCATATATAGCCTATGAAATGCTGGCAAAAATTGATGTTTTTAAGGAATTTTAGAAGGCCAAGAGATGCATAACACAGAGGCACTTACAAGAGTACAATACTGGAATCTAACCAGAGACTGATCACTAGATACAAACTCAGTCCGATTCAAAGAAATTACTTGTGTTACCAGAGGACACTTGCTCGTTTCAGAGCCTCACAGTATTCATGGGAGTCCTTCCAGTAGGTACATGTCCGTTAGTAACTGTGGTGCCACCAAAGCAGCTCTACCACTCCCCTCCTCCCCGACAGACAGGGGAGAGAAAACACAACAAAAGGCTCCTGGGTTGAGATAAGGGCAAGGAGAGATCACTCACCACTTAGTCATGGGCAAACCAGACTTGACTTGGGGAAATCAGTTTATTACAATCAAATCAGACTAGGATAATGGGAAATAAAAACTAAATCTTAAAAACACCTTCCCCCCACCCTTCCTTTCTTCCAGGCTCTACCTACTCCCTGTCAGCAGTGGGAACAGGGAATGGAGGCTGCAGTCAGTTCATCACTCCTTTTCTCTGCTGCTCTTTCCCTGCTCCAGCAGGGAAACTCCCTGTGGGGTCACTCCCACAGAGGACAGTCCTTCATGAGTTGCACCAGTGTAGATCCCTTCCACAGGGTGCAGTCCTTTGGGCATAGGCTGATCCAGAATGGGTCTCTCACAGGGTCACAAGTCCTGCCAGTAAACCTGCTCCAGCATGGGCTCCTCTGTCTACTGGGCAACAGGTCCTGCCAGGAGCCTGCTGCAGCAAAGTATTCCCACAGGGTCACAAGTCTTCTCTGGACATCCACTTGTTCCAGTATGGGGTTCTCCTGCGGCTGTAGGTGAACCTCTCCCCCATGGGCCTCCATGGGCTCCAGGGGCACAGCTGCCTCACCATGGTCTGCACCATGGGATGCAGGGGAATCTCTGCTCTGGTGCCTGGAGCACCTCCTCCCCCTCCTTTTCCACTGACCTTGGTGTCTGTAGGGCTGTTTCCTGCACATGTTCGTGTTCCTCCCTCCGGCTGCATTTGTGCAGGGTTTCCCCCCCCCCTTTTAAAATGTGTTATCGCTGAGGCACTACCACCGTTGGTGACTGGTTCAGCCTTGGTCAGTGGGGTCTGTCCTGGAGATGGCTGGCATTGGCTCTGTTGTACACAGGGGAAAATTCTGGCAGCTTCTCACAGAACCACCCCTGTAGCCCTCCTGCATGGCTAACCTTGCCATGCAAAACCAACACAGCAACTTACACATCACATCTGCAACAAGTATGGAAATAGCGAATATTTATTGTTATTTCTGAATTCTGAATCAAGGTAAGGAACTGGTCACAGCCTGCACTCAAAAGTAATGGTGTTATCAGATATTAAGCTAAACAAGTGCTGGCCTAATTAAGTCTCCTAATGAAAAAGGCTTGACCAAAGGCACTGAAAAAGAAAGAAAAAAAAGAACAAACCAAACACATTAAAGCAGCCTATTGCTACACTACAGCACAGAAGCAACAAAGCCTGAGACCCAGATGGTCTTCACTGACCAGAAATTCTCTTTGTTCCTGTGAGGATTATTTTTAGAGATGAGGTTATGGGAGAAAAAGGAGAGGGGCACAGGGAGGGTGATGGGCAGCACAGAAGGTATCAAACTGTGGCCTCTTGAGGTGAGCGTCGATTTGTAAGTACTCTGCACCTCGTTGTTGCCGATAATTCATCACACTTGCAGCAGACAGGAGCTGGCTGCCCATAAACCTATATTAGCTCACATTTTTCAGAAGTTATTAGCCAGATCATTATGTCCTCAAAAAATGACTTTTTTTTTTCTTTCTTTTTAAACTCCTTATGCCTAGAGATGTCCATCTACTCAAAGGAGGTATCAGTACAACAGAGTTAAAAAGAACAAAGAGCAGAACAACATGTTTGATTTAAAAGACATCCAGTGGCTGTTCAGTGAAAACCAGCAGCAGCAAAGCCATCAGTCAAAGCACAGCATCACTCACTCTTCTGCCACCCCTTACCAGTGCCTAGAAACTGGGTAGATAAATATGGGACAGTAGTGAATTTTGAGCCATTTCATGTAAAGCAACAAATCACAGAACCAACACACAATCATTCTTTTCTGTTTGGTATAGTAAGATTACTTCTGAATCCCTCAGGGTCCAGAAGGCTTTTGATAAACTATGGAAGGGTTACAGAAAGAACTGTAGTTGAGAAGGACTGATTAACTTTATAGACAAACCTAAGATAGCTTATCTTGGAAAGCCTTATCACAAGGTAACTTAAATGAGATATAACAGAATTCCTACACTGATAGATCTGTATGGGGAGATGGAGATGTAAGTTAAATTGTTGTATTTCAAGTGTGCACCTTATCTAGAGGTAATAGAGGAAAACTAAAAATGTGATATCTAGGTGTAGTATTTGAAATAGCTCCCTGATACCACAATCTCATGAAAAAAACTGAAGACAGTTACTCGTAGAATGCAAAATCAGACATGGCATACCACTAGAAAATCTCATAAATAGAGCTACCTTATACTGTGGAGTATTTAAGACAATTGCTTGCAGGATCCAGATCTTTCCCCCTTCATCTAATATCTAAGTCATTCCTTTGTCTGTTGTCAAAGAAAGAAATAAAAAGACAAACTTTTGGAATAAGTGTAGGTAAAGAGTCAGGTAAAGCAAAACTGTCTCACTAAATATTATGAAAACTAACCTAGAACAATGCAGAGGGAAAAAAAAGTGGGAAATAAAAGGGCAGGTCAGTGATCTGACCTTTCTGCAGAGATCCTGCAGGGATCCTCAATCTGTCATCAATCTGAGCTGGTAAATTCCCAGGGAAGTACTGCAGAAGCATAACTACCCAATTCCAGGACTTCATGCGTAAACTAGTTTATGCAAAATTAACTTGCACAGCAGACTTGATCTACAATCCTAACAATCTGCCTATGAGTAACAGCTGACTGCGTGACAATGTAATATTTCAATAGCTTACTGCAGCGATGGTCGTGTTATCCTGCTAGAAAAGATGTGCAACTTCACTACAATATTCTGTTGACAGCACAGGCTGTAAAGAATACAACTGACACAAAGTATAAAAGGAATTAAATTTTTGCTTTTAACAGATCATGAGGCCCTATGGAATATCCACACAAAGGAAAAATAAAGAAATTTTCCAAGAGCAATAAACACAGTAAAACACATTTTCAAATTAAGTTAAAATTTACAGGTGTTGAGACAAAAAAAAAAGTAATCAAGAGTATTGTGTAAAGAGAAGAGTAAAACGGAAGCTCAAAGACGACAGTAGCCAAAAGAGAAATTTGAGTGTCCCAAGACATTTGCAGTGCACCGATCTCATACAGCTAACGCCTAACATGAACTTTGCTCTCTGAATACTACATACAAGTATTTCCATGAAATGTGGGGGGAAAATATACATATATATATAATTACATTTAAATCACTAACTGTATCTTAACTTTGTATTTCAGCAAAAATATAGCTTGTATAGAAATGGAAAACCCCTACAGTAAGAAGGTGGCATCTACTTTTAGTCTGTATATTTAAAATAATTTATTAATATATTTCTAATGCCTTTCTAGCTACTGTGTGGACTGTAGAAGAACTGCTAGCATGCCTCTGTCAACACTTGGAGAAGGATGAAACTGCAGTCTAACTCCTAAATAACACTGATAACTAATAACTCCTAGAAATTGTTCACTTTAAACAACATCCCCAGCATCTGAGGTCGATCTAAAACGATTCTTCTTACTATTACTCACTTTGATCCTAATTTTGTATGTTTCAAAAGGCCACTGTTCAGTAAAATACACCCACAAGAAACTCTGAACTGAAGAACTTAAACATTTTTGTTCAAGTGGAATAGAACAAAAACTGGTAAAAGTTTTGCTTGCTATAAAGTCAGCTGCAAAAATTCAGAAAAATATTCAAGCAATCATTGGTACCATTATCAATCCACTCTTGGAAATACTGCTCTAAGTGCAGTAAGCATCTTAAAAGACCTTTGAAAGCAGGCAGGATACCTGATACATTCTAATACCATCCAGTATTTCTTCAACAGAAAAATTAATCAGCTCAGAAGAGCAGCCTCCTTGCCAGGAAATAGCATTAATGTAGCAATTTTGACTCAGGCCATTTATAAATTCTGTTCCTGAAAACCAAAAGCAGCTATTTCTGAGGACAGAATATTTCATTCATATACACATTCATTACCTTTCCTCATCCCACTGTAAGCACCAAAAACCAAGTATTTTTCAGTTTGGCGTGAACTTAGCAAACACCGTCTCCTCTCAGCTGCAAGGTTTAATTCATTTGCATGTGGGAAACACTCAAGGCACTTCGTCTGCATACCCAGCAAAGCAGCACATGCACATACATACCCTGCTCCTGTCCATGTCCATCTCCATGCCTTGCACCCTCCCCAGCAGCACCCTCCCCAAGCTCTCATGAACTCCCAGCTGCGATGGTGCACCCATGCCCTGTCCCTCCAGGGAACGGGTGGCTCACGAGGATAAAGCAGAGGGGGTCCTGCACAGCTTTGCACTGGAGCTGGGGTTGCCTCTCCTCACAGGACCCACACTGACAGGACTCACACCTTTACTCTAACCCTGCTTCTGCCCAACGAGTGCTTGTAGTTGAGTCTGGCATGGGTACCCAGCTGTATTCGTGCCCACTAAGTTACCCTGACATGCTGCATACCAGAACATTTTCACAAAAACCTGACGATTCGACACAGTGTTGTGTGCACCAGTATTTAGGAAAACCAAGAAAGGAGTGTGTGGCCTCTTGAAAAAAGCCATTTTTTTGAAAAAACAAATCCGTATTCCAGCTGTCAACACCACCCCTAAGCCTCCTGTTTGTATTTATACAGCAAAATGTGTCTCTGCAGCTTAAACAACTACAGCCACGAGCAGTCCAGGAGAACCTACCATCACCAAAGATGTGAGTCATGAGCTTTGTGAGCACTTGCTTCAGGTTGAACTCCACCAGCCTCACTGCCTCCATGGTGTGACACTCTTGCTTGTGTGCAGTGCGATGGCCTTGCTCGAACAACTGTAAACCTTCGCCATCTTTAATGTTGGAGAACAACTACAACAAAACAACAAAAATGCGAGTGTTTTGCACCAATGGCTTTCTAAATGAAAACAGAGAATGAAGTTTCATTGGTTTAAGTAGAAATCTTACCTGCTAAGTCTGCACCATGAAAAAGAAACAAAGACTGTGATTTTATACAAATTCTGTTCACTAAATGCAGAGATAAATCATCGTAGGAATAGAAATATTCGATCAATTAGATTTATTTCCGTATACTATATCTTCAAATAATAGGATTAGCTACAGGAAAATTATAATGAAGCATCTCTCTGTTTCTGATCCTGTTACAGTGAAAATTATCACGCAGAACAAAGTCCTCTGTACCATACAGGTAAATCATCTCACAGCTTCAACTTCTTTAGTAAATGAATGCTATAAAAGAAATACCAAAATATCCAACACTTTTTAAAAGCTATAATCAAATTAACATTAAAAAAAAAAAACAAAAAACCAACTAACCAAAAACCAACAAAAAACCAACCAACCAACCGAAAAAACCCACACAAACAAAAACCCACCTAAACCAAAGGAAAAAAAAACACTGGCAGTTTAATGAGACCTTAAGATGCTTACACTTGATTCATTTTGGGAACAGCTTATTCATTTAAGAATTACCATTTTCCTGCATATTCCCACAAACAGTATTTTTTTTGTGTACAGGTATTTTGTCTATGGGGCATTTAAGGATTCATGATCTTGGGCTGGGGTTTCCAGACAAATTACAAATCACATGGACAGCTGTTCTGGGATGTCACAGACTTGCTCTCCATCCAGAGAAAGACAATGCTCTCCATTCTCTCCACCACATCTGCTGCAAATTAAAGATTTCTGTTTCCTGCATATCCCCTCAAGTTTCTGGCCAGGTGATCCCAAACAAATACATAGCAGCAAATCTACAACCTCTCAGAGACACCAATAAAACACTAATTAAACAGCATCATTGGAGGCTCTGTGTCCTGGGAAGACAAGCAGGCCGTTTTATACTCTAAACAGTATTTTTGTTGGAAATCCTTACAGCTGTACAAAAAAAATATCTCTGTTAAAGTCTGGAGAATAGGGAGAGCCAATTGTAGAAGTGTTTCTAGCGCCCTTTCCTATCCCCCCTCCTCCAGCTTCCCACAGTCAATCAAGCACACATAAAGGGAAAAAAACATGCACCAAGATTTTCTTTCCATTAGGCTTCCCAGCATAACTAGCTCTTACTCAGGAGATGCCACGAACAGTGTGTAACCTTAACAACTCACAGATGCCCCTTGAAGTTGTTTTAATTGTAGTTTGATGCCTTCAGAGCACTAAATAAAAGCTCTAAACAGAAAGTTCAAGTGAACCTCTGGTAGCCTACAAATGATGGATACAATTAATTAACACAAGTTTCTAGCAGTTTTCATAAAAATACAATACATGCCTGAAAAGTCTGAGTTTAGACAGCATGCAAACTAGCACCAAAGTGGACTGAAGCAATAGGAAAAATATCCAGTAGCATTTAACTTTTTATTGCTAGTCACAAGGAGACTTTGCTGGCAGCTTGAAAAAGCACCTCTCTGCTTAATCTCCTTGGTGTGCTGCAGAAAACACCAAAAGGAAAAGGATAAATACCAAATAAAACGATTTTCCATCAGTCAAAAATGCCTTTACTAACCAAAAGGCAACAGCTTGACAAAACTAGGCATTACACTTTTAAATAACAGATTCTTTATTCAAGTACTAACCTGAAAGATTAAACCCCCTTCTTCCTACTTGGCATTATTTCTGCCCTGGATGGAACAAGCAGATGACACCCACCCTATAACTAATTTGCTCTCAGCAGGACAAATCGGTCATCCAGCATGTGGTTTTGAAAGCCAGGGGAATTCACAGAGGCCAGCATTAGCCCAGGGAGGATAATTGTCTTAAGCTCACCAGGTGGCAAATGGAGAGGCACAGGCTTCCTCACAGAGGAACACTGAGTGGCTAAATTAGGTTCCTGCTCTGAACTACCCAGTACAAGTAGCTATCTTTCTTTCTATTGAGTGCCTGACTCAGTAAGCCAGAAACATCCTTCAGGCAACAGAGATGTTCCCTCTTTGGACCAGAATACACCCTATTTACACATTAGAAGATACATTCGTTATTATCCCTATCAGCAGTATTTTAGGACATGAAAATCTTTTCTTCCTTTTCCCCTTGATTCCTCCCTTCAGCTTAAAACTGTCTCCTCAGAGCACCGCAAGGAACAGACTGGACACCAGCCTTTAAAATACAGCATATGTATCAACAGGGACACAGAAATACTTTTCCTTGCCACTGTATTATTCCTGAAACGTGGATGTTGCAATTACTGTCTTAAGAAATATTTTATTTTAGTAGTTTATATCAGATGTGGAAATAAAACTTGTGCAAGAACCATAAAACACATTTAGCCATACTCCAGCCCTCTAACCTGCCTGAGTCTTCATCCTGCCAAACTAGTCATATGCACCATCTCCTTTCCCAAGCCACGATAAGTATGTGTCCATGTGGCAGCATACTGAGACAGGGTCTGGGAGGTGGGTCTGGATGAGAAGTAACCCAGGAGAAGGGAAGAAACTGAGGGACATGAAAATGGTCAAGTTCAACTCAGTAATCAAATATCAGCATACCGGTGACACTAAGAGACTTCCTGGCACATGGAACAGGGCTGGGCCACTTTAGGCACAGGCATGATTCTATTCCAGTTCAGACAGGCTGTGAAAACACAGCCATTGGGAAGTCCCCAAAAAACAGTCAGTGTAAAGAAAACAGCCCCTCTTACAGGCAGGTACCAAGATGCACTTTGGTATTCTCCGCAGAGGTTCCATCAGCTCCTGTCAACTCCAGCACAGCTGTGGATGGGGTTATACCGAAAAAAAAAGATGCCTTACAGTTGTATTAATATTTATTCCCCAGTTTCCATCCACTGACATTGCTATGTCAATATGAACACCTTTAACTTATACACTAATTTCACTGTTACAATGATTGAACTGTGCTAAGCACATGTCTTGGATTAGGAACACTTCAACATTTCTATAAACCCAAGAAACTCAAAGTTTGAATAAAATGAAGAATCACCTATGGTTGCTCCTCTTTGGTGTCAATTTTTCTCAGGTACATATCTGAGCAAAGCGAGAGAAAAAAAAAAACCAGACTGGAGTAAAACACCGACATATTCAAGATATTACATTTTCATGTACATTTATTCCTTCAGTGCACACTAAACCAAAATGCACTACTTTATTGTCTTGAATACGATCAGTCTACTACTAGAAAAGAAATTTCCTGTAGCCATAGATCGAGCACCTATGTATCTGTCTCATGTAAGGAAAAGAAGCTTTTTCTTTAAGTGAAAGTGTGCAAAACATTGAATATTGTGTTACCCTGAAGAAGTTAAAAAAATTAGTACTTACCAGCATTTAACAGCATATTATGCTGCATTACAAAGGAGCAGGAAGAAAGGAATTGAAGTGACCTAACCATGTGGCATGAAATTTACTCACAATTTGGTTCATGATAAAAATAAGATCATATTTGATAACATATAATGGCAAGAAGATGTGGAGTTTTAATTGGACAAATACAAATGGACCTATGCTCCTTCAAAAGCACCTTTCAGTATTTTTCAGCCTGGCACAACGTGCACAAGTCACACGTGATTTAAATCAAGATCCCAATGTTTCCCCAGTCACTTGACAGATTTTTTGGTCTCACATCCCTTCATTATCCATACGTTTCGGATTCAGTCCAAGATTAAGTGTCTCTTTATAGGATGGTGTTCTGTCTTTCCATAGTGCCGTTGTGTATTCCTCCTGCCGGCCATGCACTGATTAAGATAATGAATAAATCATGCTCATGTACTTATACTCACAGACAAAGCAGCATTTAAGATTATCTCTACATGAGGATCTGCATGTGGCAACACTTGACCTTGCCATACCAAATACATTTTGTCTCACTGTCCCTGACAAATGCCCCTAAAAATGAACAAGAAGCTGCACTCTGAATCCACTTACTAAGAGTAAGCCATTTCCATACTGTGCTGTGGAACTCAAAACTTAAACAATGGATCATGAATGATGAAGATGATGCCACTCAGAGACATCTCAAAGAGAAAACCTAATGTCAGTCTCAGTCAGCCTCCAAGATGTAAATCTGCACCCCAAGCCAGGTAGTTTCGAGTACCAAAAAAAACCCCAAACCACCATCTTCATGACAGAAGGCTCTTTATTGTATATCAAGAAGAATTCATTTGGGGAGAAAAAGGCAAAAATCACTTGAAGCCACAAGCTTGCAAGTGCTCATCTTAATTTCTACATCCTTCCATTTTCAGTCCTCCAATTACAGCGAAGAAAGGTTATTTTTGTTGTTTGGTTGTTTCACCTAATGAAAGTGTTTCTGGAAGAAAAGGGAAAACCATAGACATGCCTCTGAACCGGAAAGAAAAAGTAATGCTACTACAAAGATACCTGTTATAATGAGACATACATAATAGGACTCAGACTTCTCCTTCTGTGGCAATAGAAATTCCTTTACTTTTAAGCACCTTAGACTTCCCAAACACATTTGTAAATATTTTGCTCTTTTTTTTCCTACACAATTAAAATATCACATTGAATACACTTAACTGCTTTATTCTGAACAGTATTGTTGAATTTATTTTTTTTTTTAGCTGAATCATACAAGGTAAGACAAAGTTTGAAAAAATATTTTACATGACATCTTAGCAATAAAAGATGCACCAGTGGTTTTCAAACTTTCGGGACTATGGACCACTATGAAAATCTCACAGTCCTTTGCTGTCAAATTTTCAACTAAAAATAACAAAGAATACAATTTGGGTCCTCAGACCAGTGAAGATCTATTTATTATGGCATGATTTATATACCACAACTTCGGAAATGCTGAATACTACAGTATACATAACTAGGATAGACAACTGCAAAAGTGAAGTCAGTTCCATGTGAATTAGACAGGCCCTCTATTCCTATCACTCAGCCAAACTGCAGGAACAGATTCACCTTGGATTATTGTAGCAAAGTAATGCTGCTGCTATTTTTCTTATCAAGGTGGATCTAGTTCAGGTGCCTCTGCTCCTGGACACCCTTCACTGCTCCCTGAGAGAAAGAGAGGCATCTCTATGGCTCCTTGGGACTGATGCTTTGCTCACACCCTATCCATAAATAGCAGAGGGCTAAGAAGAGTACCTTTCCTTGGCCACTTGGTCACTAAGCCTTCTAAAATATTTGTTCCTCAGTGGTCATTGCTATTATGACTCCCAGTTACATACACAATACCAAGGCATTACTCTGCTCTCCATTGCTGGCAAAATCCTTGCAAGAATTCTTTTGAACAGGTTAATACCGGCCATAGCAGAAAAATTTCTACCTGAGAGCCAATGTGGTTTCAGAGCCAATAGGAGTACCACAGACATGGTATTCATGCTCAGACAACTGCACGAGAAGTGCAGGGAACAGAACAGAGCACTTTATGTAACCTTTGTCAATCTCACCACAGCTTTTGATACCGTGAGCAGAAAAGGTCTGTGGCAGATTCTGGAACGTTTAGGGTGTCCCCCCAAGTTCCTTAAAATGATCATGCTGCTCCATGAGGACCAGTGTGGCGAAGTGAGATATGGTGATACACTCTCTGAGCCCTTTCAAATAACTAATGGTGTGAAACAGAGCTGTGTTCTTGCACCAACTCTATTCACGCTCTTCTTCAGTGTGATGCTCCAAAGGGCCACAGCAGATGAAGAACACGGCATCTACATTTGTTATCGTACAGACAGCAGCCTATTCAACCTGAGGCGACTGAAGGCCCACACCAAGACCCTAAACCATCTCGTCCGTGAGCTGCTTTA
>VYXB01002941.1:47864-148311 GCA_013397135.1 Pachyramphus minor
ATCTACAATGCTGCTGCCTCCTTCGAGAACTCACGCAAGATCACTTGCGAGGAGAAAAGACAACTCAGAAAGAATCACGTCCAGTCGTTGCCGCCTGAGGAATCTTTCTCTTGTCCCTTCTGCAACCGGACTTGTCTGTCACACATTGGCCTTTTCAGCCATCAGCGAGCCTGTAGCAAGCGTGGGTAGAGCCCTTTGAAATCTTCGTTCTCGAAGCCAAGCCATGATGATGATGACATACACAAGCATTCTCAGACATACTGTAAAAGCTCCAAATCACTACATATAATAGGCTGATACCCGGAACACTATAAGTTGATTTAAATTCCTTTACATGTGAGGATTAAAAAAGTGACTGAAGACAAGAAGGCGCTTTCCTTTGATACAACGTAAGGGCAGAAGCACAGTGTCTAAGGCTGCAGTAGCATACAGGATTTTGGAGAAGTAAAACCTAAAGACACTCATTTTGCAGGTGAAAACATAGGATGGCACGTGATTTAACAAAAACCCAAAAACTAACAAAAAACCCTGCAGATTATTGGTCAGTCAGGTGTTCACACCTATCCCAAAGCATAAGGAAAAGGATAAAAGAAACATTTTTTTTCTTTCTAACAACGCACAAGTATTATTGCCAAGATATACAAGTATGAGAAGATGAGGAAAAGAGTATGTATTTAAATGAAAAACAGAAAAAATCTCTTTTGAAATTACCTAGATTAAGACTCTTTACATTTCAGGATATAAACACTAGAAATTACTCTTTCTTTTTTTTTTTCCATTTATATATACTGCTTTGGAGGAGCAGTCCTTTGTAACTGGAATATTTAGCATTTTTACAGTGTATCCTAAAAAAAAGTTGTCATTTCCACCATAAACATTTCAGTGGAGAATAAAGATCTATCTCTACTACGTCTAGCACAAACAACAATTTCTTCATCTAAACAATCTGGTATTGGCCTCCATTGGAACAAGGTTACTAAATTAGAGGAGCAATTCCTATGTTTTAGCATCTGTTGCCCTTAAAATTTATGTATCATTCAGTACAGACTATAAAACACCGTATGAAGTCTCCTTCCAATGTGTAAACATTTTTTTATATCAACTGAAAGCTGTTCACTGATGGCCATTGGGTTTATATTGGCTCCCTCTTCTGGCTGACATGCACAAAGTGCAATTTATTGAGATTTTTTTTCTCTTTTCCATAAATTAGAGACCTGGATCAAAGACATGAGTATAGCAGAGAAATAGTTTCTTTCATAATCCACCCAGGAAAGTTGGCCAGTTCAAATCTGACTACAGCAGTATCAAAATTGCCAATCCAAAGCACTAAAAAAACCCCCAAAACCATACTTCATAGAAGGAAAAAAAATCTGAACAACCATTAGAAGAAAAACAGGTATTTTATTCTCTCCTCCTCTGGAGAAAGAGAATAAAAAAGAAATACCATTTGGAGGTACTGTTTAAGAAAAACAGTTCATTTTATGTTCAGAATTCTGAAGCAGATTTGGGAAGCTATTTTTGGCTCTGGTTTTAACTATTTATATTTAATTTCTAACTGTTCCATATATTACATTCAGGTAATAATTACCTAAAATATTTTTAAATATATTGAAAACATGTCTAAATAGATATTCAAATGTTCTTTGATAGCAGCCCAAGAACACTTTTTAGAAGTTTATGAGAAATTAAAGCATGAATTATCCTAACTTTTAGCAATGAGTTAGTTTGGAAGATGGAATTTCTTTAGTACTTTAATATCTGCACTCAAACAAAGCCACACGAAAGCATCAGTTACCTGTCCACCCTTGAATTGTAGATTAACTTTTCTCTTTAAAAAATAATCAACCAACCATCATAAAAAACTGTATAGCCAAAGAAGCAAATAGCTCACAAATATCTCAGAATAAACACTGAAAATGTGCCAAACTCTGGTTTGTTTTTCCAGCTCTTCTTTTCAATGTATTGACTTTAGCTTTGATATGAAGAAGATTATACTGAAGGTTTCCATCACAGGGTGGGAATTTTAACCTAGTCTTGACTACAGCGTGTGAATTTACTATATTTGCCATAAGATGAAATGTACCCAGGACTTGTAGCCAAGAGCTAACAGTTTTTCCCTCAGTTCCAAAGATTCTGATCCTTGGTACTGTGGAAATTTCCTCTTGGCAGAGATTGCAGACTGGTTATGAATGAAAAGTCTGAAACAAGGGTAACAGGCCCTGACATTCACACGTTTCTGCTCAGTGGGTTACAACTTAAACATGAGTATAAATAAATTATTATTAGAATATTTCTCTTATGCAGTATTACCTCTATTCAGTCTTTGTTCCGCTCAGGCAGTTCCTTCTGGAATTATTTAAATGTGGATTATTTTGAAAAGGCAACCAGAACATAAAACATAGAAACAGTCCCCAGTGAAATTTCAGAATTACACATTCAGTTTTTTCCATGAGGCTCTTGTGATTATGACTGTAAGAAGTGTTACATATGGCAAGGCTCTATCAATATTTAAACATGAACTGAAGCAAAAAAGGATGTTTCAGTTCATGCTCAGGTTTAGATATTTCCTTATCCTTTATTGTTGTCCAATAAAGACTCTACACATCGTACACCACACCACTATTCTTTCTTTATCAGTATACAAAGTCCAATGGCCTTTCATTGCTTAGACAGATACATTTTCCAGCACATAGCTAAATTCAAATCCATCACCTATTAATGTTCTCCAGTAATATCTCAATCGTTTTCTTGGTGAAAAAAAAGAAGATAAAAAGAAACAAGCAATTTCCAATGCAATGAATTAGATTGTTAAACATCGCATTTTTCTAGATAGAATATCTGTAACTCTGTTCCCAGTTATTAAAATCCTATTATTTCTATGATTAAATTTGTAGAATAGAAATAGTCTGTCATTAAGATTACAGTTTCTTAAGGGGTGTATATTCATTAACAAGTATTTCAATAATTAGATCAATCATACCTAAATTTGCAGAAATTTCACCCTGCAAGAATGTTGATGTTACAATTTTGTGGCAGATAAAACCTTTCTATCTGAATGCCTTAACTCCTACTCAAGTGAAAAAAAAAGAAGTAATGAACAAAAAACATTAAGAAAGGGTATTTTCTTAATATAGTATTATACAATTTTTCCATATACTCTGATTGTATTCTGAGGCCTATGGGATACAAGTAGGCCTAAGGGAAAAGAAAGCAAAACAAAGAAGACTGGATAAGTCTGCAAGATTTCCATTTCCTGGTTACCAAACAAGCAGTTGGAGGCTGGATTTCACAAGACACAGCTCATGAGACACCTTCGAGGCAGGAATGTGTTCGCACTGAAGGAAGCAGTGGCCACATGAGGTGGGAAACACCAGCGCAGGCAGTGCAAACCCCCTCCATCACAGAGAAAAGCATTGCTCTATGATTACCCTGGTTTTCCCTCAGGCATCCAAACCCATCAGGCTTCCCTGCCAAGCTTCTGTCACCCATTGGCAACCACATTAAGAACAGTCTACATCTCAGTATTATTAGAATAAGCTAGTTTTAGTTATAGAAATGTGAATTTGGCAGTATTGCTACAAGCGTACACAAATTATACAAATCAATTACTATTTGGAAAACAAACTGGCTTATATTTACCACTGATCAGTGATGCAGCAGAGTACTTAATGACACCCAAGCATTTGCAGAACATGCAAGCTGTGCAAACAGAATATATAAACTTAAGAATCTTGGACATCTACCTAGAGGTCTTTAGCTGATTCCTCTGGACTCTAATGAGTTTACTGTGTATGCATCACACGCACATAACTGTTGGCTGCAACAGATGAATCCTTCAATGCAGCTTTAGGATGAGATGAAAAATGGAAAATTTCCTTAAAAAACAATATTTATTTACAGAGGCTTGGTGCTATTTAAAGAAGAAAAACGACAACAATAAAAACCGCACGTTGGATGTAGCTGTAACAACTCACATCCATGAGTCCTTCACGTATAATTTGACAGGTTTTTGGTAAAGTGATCTCACCAGAAGAGAGCTGTGACAGAAATAGAATTGAATTGTGCAGATCATTAACTGAACAAGTTGTTTCCTTTCAGATTATGTTTTGCTACCTTTCAATAATACTGTCTTTTCATTTTGTCATGTTTTTAAGGGGAATTTTATAGTTTTCAAATTCAACATTTTTCGTCTATATTTTTCTCCAAGTATTTACCGTGAGATCCATCTTTATCAAGGTACAGCATAACGTGTTGCTGTAACACACTTACGTGCATGAACTTTGCTCACAGCAAACACAAGACCACGCAGCTTATCCAAAGTCTCCGTCACCCCAACTAGAGAATTCTTACCTCATGACAGGAGAAGAGCCGAACTCCTTCCATCTGATGGAAGACTGGGTAGTGGGTGTTATCGATCGTATCTCGGCGGTAGACATCTCCCACTGCCAGAAAGGCGTCTAGGCCAGAGTGTATCAAGTCCCACTGATGAGCTGATGTATGTGCTCTTAGCATGTGGTCATGGTTCAAGTAATAGTTATCCTCTTTCCTTCTGCTGGCGTGGTTTTCAGGGATAAGTAAACTATCAAAGTTCTGCTGTACTGTAACCACTGGAGAAAGACCATCATAAACAGAAAAGAGAGGAGTCCCACGGCGTCCTATATAGTGTTTGTAGAAGTGGTCCTTCACCTGCTCCTTGATTAGCCACAAAGGGTGATGTTTTCTGTTGTGCAAGTTCTTCCCCACCTTGGAAAGAATCTTCTCTGTGACATTGCTGTAGTCATCCTGAGGATAAGTTTTACCAAGCAGTTCCACAGTATGTGAGCACGGTGCACTGGCAGCAAAATCTGAAGGTACAGACTTGGATGAAGAATGCCTTGAATGGGCGGGAATTCCTCTTACCTTTACTTTTGGTGATAATGTTGTTTTAGAATATTTAGCTACTCTCATGAACTTCCACAGCATTGCCATCGTGAACTTTTTTATGATCTAGAGAAGCAAAAAAAGAATGTAAAAAATGAGTTAGGAACAGCAATCTTGCTGTAGGAATTGCTAGTATCTCAGGAATACATGAATCCAAATGTCTGCTTGATTAGCATGATAACGTTTCTGTTATAAGCCACTATTTCAACTTCAGAGGAGGGAAAATATCCTTGTGATCAAATTTCAGCTAGGATATCTTATTCAATTATCAGGCTTCTGCATCACTGTGTCAGTATTAATGACTCCAGAACTATCCTTAACCCCATTCTGGAAAATGCTCTTTACAGCTGAATAAACATCAGACCTTCTTTGAAACAGTATTTTTCATCCAGTTAAAACATGAGGCAATAACCAAATGTTACTTCTAAGAAACTCAGAAATTTAACAGTGGCCTTAGGCAGGCAGAACTTGCTTATAATAAAACCCTAAGCATTAACTTCTTGTTGTATCATCTCCCCCCACTAGCAAAAGCTACAGAACATGTTTCAGATCAACCTGATGCATGTGGAACACACTGTGCAATCACCACTAATTCTTACTTAACACCAAACAAAACCAGTTGAACCTTTCAAACTACTGCCCAATGTGAAAAAAACAGATGGTCAGACCACAAGCCATTTATTTATATATAAACAGAACATTAAGTTCACATATGAATATCGCACAAGATTCACAACAAAGGCCCCATATAGTCAGAACCAGGGTTAGCGTTTTGGGGTAAGCACAAAATCCCTTTTTTCTCACGTTCCCAGGAAGGCTATTTTCACAGCTTCCACTGCTGTACTGGGCAGGCAAGGTTGTCAGATATCAGGAAGGTGAATGAGGTGATGAGATTCTTAAAAGTTGTCTGGACTGAAGTACTCATTTCCTATCAAAGGGCCATCCTTACAAATCCTCCCTGTTTACAAACAGGCTTTGTGTTTCATGCGTACACAGCTGCATTACTCTGCAGTGTTCAAAGAGAGAATTACAAAACCAAGGAGTTTTGAGGATGATGAACCTTTCAGTCACTCCAAATGCATAAGCCCTTTTGAAATGCAAAATTTCTTGAAAATCTATAGTTGAGTTTCAGAAATATTAGCATAAGTTCCAGTAAAATAATTAAGCATTACAATTTACGGAATGGGAAAACAGAGGCATTAGAAGTTAAGTCACTGGGGAAAGACATCTGCTCCAAACAAACTGGCTTGTATTTCCCTATGAACCAAGAAACAGAGGGCCACAGAGTTCCTGGGTGAAAGAATTTTCTGTGAAAGTCATCTGAAAGAACTGGGGGAAGACAGGACATCAACAATGAATACATCACATTTTTCAAGAGATACCTTTCCATCTTTATGCTAGGATTATAATCTGGCTTGCTTTCCACAGTAACGTAAGAGAAACAAATGTAAACAAAGAACAAGCAAGTGAAGACTATTTTTCATACTCTCATGCTTTAAAATATGTACGCAAATAGAATAGACACGTAGCAGAATACAGAGTCCCAAAGAAACAAATCTGTAAAAGACAGTATGTTCATATTTGGCGTCCTTTCTTCTGTCTTATGCTTAGATGTTCTCTATAGGTCTGTTTCAAGCAGTAATTGTAACTCAATCAATTAAAATAAAGGCAAGTTGGGTAGCCAGAAATTAAACTTGTCAGGGCAGCATAATATTTGGTTTAATCCTTCGGCTAGTCAAATATCTTCAGAAATAAAGAGCAGCTACAACTTTTATCTAGTTTGGAAACCTTTAAGAAGGACTGCCTTTGGCGGGGGAGGGGGGCAGTTAAGACTTTACAAAACTATTTCACCAAATTAGTTCTTGACCATTACTGAGAAAGTTCACCCATAAATGAATTCATACAGACACAGAAACCCCTCTGACACAGGCTAAACAAGGGACAGTCTTACATTCTGAGAAGAGGCTCCATTTTCCCGAAACATACATTCTCCTTCATGGAAAGTAAGTTCTCATTTTTAAACAGCTGTTTGAAATACCCAGTTCTAGTCAAATAATGAATTCAGCTTCCCTTAAGTAAATATCACCATCTGCCCATACACTTATTTTTCTAAAAAATTCAATTCAAAACTTACACATAACTGTAACGCACAAAAAACTCTCGTGACTTTATTGTGATTCTCGTGATGTTTGCTGGTTTCCTAAATATCATTCCTCTGAGAATCAGACAACCATATGAGAAGTCGAACTTTCACAGAAAGAGTTCTCATGACTATAAATCTATGGAAAAAGAAATTAAAAGGTGATCCATAAGTGTTGGGGAGGGGGGACTTTCATTTTTGAATGAAACAGGCTTTCCTCTCTTTATTTTAAGACTCATGACATATCAGGGAGACTCTAATCTATAAATCTCTAAGGGCTTACCTGATATTTCAGTATTTGTAATGAGAAACATTTTGGTATCAGTTTCTGATAGTTCAGAAACATTAATTTTTCTGAGCAAGTGATATATACTCCTCACAAACTTGTACAGGAGAAAAACCTACAGATGAACTTGTATCAGTTTTCATCCTAACTCTATGCTTGTGCCTGGGATAGTTAAATGGCATTATTACCTGCATTATTATTCTAATCTGAAGCAAAATCTACTGTGTACAGTAAGGCAAAAAAGTTATAGTTATCCAATGTCCAAGTACTGCAAACAACAGCAAACCTGCACTAAAGGAGCCACTGACATGGTATCACAGAGAGCACCAGAAACACTGAAGTCTTTCACCAACCCACTGCTGCTTCCCTCTGCCGTCACAGACTCATGTATTCTTCTTCCAGGACCTTTACAGAAAGATGGTATTGGACTTAGTTCAGCTCAGCTGGTGATAACTTACATTTGGGGAGACAAGCCAAAGTGAAGAAAGAAAATAAAACACGTTTACGCTCTGTACATCATACACAAAACCTTCAGTTGAAGTAATGTTTACCAAGGTGGAGACCAATACTGGAAAATAAAGACATCTCTTTACCTGTCTTGTACCACCAATTACCCAGTGGTAAGAACACACTAATTACTTATGTTCACTAAATGACAGACAGTTATTTATCTCTATTTATTTCTGTCTACAGTTACCTAAACATCTACCAAAAAACAGTTTAAATTTATAATTTTCTTTCTTTATTTCCACCATGCTTATTATTTGGCAGTGAAACAAAACTGGTTTCTGTGCACACTGACAAAATCTGAATCCCACAGCAAGGACTGCCAGCCAGCTAACAAGCCAAACAGCAGCTGCAGGTCATGTAGCTGAAAGCAAATACATAAACAGGAAATAAACATTGAACAACCACCACTGGCATCTGCAATCCAAGGATAGTAAAGCACTCTACCAGCATTACCAATGGGTCTCGCATTCCGGGCCTGACAGTGGCTCCAACTCACAGCTTGGAGCTAATGCAGGGCTTTGGAAGCAGGCTGCCCTGCCAGCAGCTCCTGGTGGGGCTTCTCAAAGCACTGCAGGTGGACATGCAAGCACCAGGCCCATGATCTCCTATTACACAGATCCTTACCCAGACACTGCCACTGACACATTCCAGGGTACCTCAGCAGCCTCATTTGAAGCTCCATGGGCCTCAAGTCCCTCAATGTCCATACTGAGATGTATAACACAAGTGCAGAAACTCAGAGCTTTGACAGGGATGATATCATACATTATGTTGTGGCAATACATTTGGAACTCTGCCTGCACCTGGGTATAAGCTTTAAAGCAGCTTCAAGGTAGACCAGAGGGCAGAAGGCAGCACTCATGCCACCCGGGGCAGGAATCAGAACAAATCTGTCTGTGCTGCAGACAGACCTGGCACAGATGTGACCGCACTTGCCAATGTCAGTCCTCCACCACAGACCCCGTGACATTTCTACAGCAGTTTCACTTGATGGGTAAGGCTCCTTCATCCCCCACAGTAAACCAACCACCCCCATGCAGCAGCTCAGCAGACAGTACACACGCTGAAGCACACCGCAGTCAAGAACTTAACAACAGGGAAACGGCACACAGAGTTACATCAGACAAAAAAATATCATGATTTTGGAGCACACACAAAAGGCAGTTTGATGTGATAAGGGATCATATTGCTGTACTGTTAAGGCATGTCCTTTCATGTTTAAATCTAGGTTTCCATGTCACACTGCAGCAAGGATTAAGACAGCATTACCACAGCTGCAGTGCTATTTGTCACAATTCCCCTCTACTCAACAGAGGGTTTAGGAAAGAATCATAGACTTGGTGAAACTGTCTTGAAAAAGGAGGACAAAAGAGAGGTAGTTTAGCAGCTCACAATGAAAAGAATAAGGGCTGTGGACCAGCGTTCTTTTATTCACTCACCTCTCACAGAAAAGTGGAAGAGAAAGAATGTTCCTGTTTGAGCAAACTAGAGCCACAGTGAACCAAACAGGGCTGTTTTCGGGGCCATTTGCTAGGTATTACTGTCTGTGAGCCAAGGGCAGCCTCACTCTCGCTGACCGCTTTTCTCTATGCCCTGTGCTTTTTACAGCTTATGTCTGCAGAAACACAGATGGGCTACTGCATACATAAACTGAAGTACATGACGGGTTTGAAACCAAAATTCTATGAAGATGAGAGTCTGTCTCCTATCCAAGAATAGCTAATTAATGCAAGACTCTGAAGTGCCATGGAAAATGTTAGAAAAGTTGGGCTGCCACCATTTTGTGATGTGACAGCTTTTATCTACCGTATGTGTGGGGAGGGGAGTTCAACCAACATAGCATATGTTAAAACAAAAATTATAAACATATGTTAGGCTGCTAAAATTGGACATTTACCAGTCTGCTTAGCAATTTAGCTAAGCATTGAATTTTAGTTTTGAAAACTATGAAGGCTTACAGCAGCAAATATCATTGTATTGCCATGACCATATCTATATAGCACAGTATATAACATAAATTATTTTGCATGCAATACTAATAACAAGCTCAGATTTTTTTTCTTGCTCATTTTAAAATGCTGATATACTGTTTCACACCAGAACAGACTTTAAATCTTACCAAGCATGATGAATTTATGTAACACTCTGAAACAGTCTTACAGATAACTTAGAATGGATGCGTTTTAGAACCTGACCTTCCAAGGGCAGAACATTCTCAGATGCCCCTGATGATAGCTGAACATCCAATGGAATAAAATGTTGCATGCACTACCAAACATTGGCAAGATAACATAGCCTTCAAGTATTTGGCTCTTAATTTTTTCATATACTTGGAGCTCATCTAGCTAATAATCTGTCAGTAAGTTCCAAGAAACATAGAGAATAACTTATTTTCGGTTTTTGTTGTTTCTCTTAACTGAAGCAAAAATGTTTCATAAGTTGGCTGGCTGGCTGCTCTGTAATGGTGACACATTAATCATGATGCCATCTTCGGCAATATTTTGAGGCTTGCAATATCAAGAAAGAAAACTAAAACACCCTTTCTGTGATAAGGCATGACCATGCTTTCCCTCAGTGCTACATTTAAGAACTTCTTAAATATGAAATGAAAAGTATTAACAACCATGCTCCTTTTACATTAACCCCGAAGACACCCATTGCCTGAACAAAAGCCAGCATTTCATGGCCTGTCTTACATACATGAGCACCTGAAGGCAAGCATAGAAAATGTGGTCCACCCTCAAACACCTTCACCATTCTTTAGGACTGCAGGATTGGCTAAGACAGTCGTAGTGAGCAGCAAGTCTTTGGAGAAGGGAACACACCTCTGGGCAAGCACCATTTTTAAAATGTTTTGAATCATCACTTGATTCCACTCACCATTCAGTTTCAGGCTGGATATTGCAAATGATGTCAAATCTCATCCCACTGCAACAAGTTTCAGTTCCCCATGCGGTCCCCCAAAGGCTCTATTTTCCCTGATAAACAGTGGCACTCCAGGATTGTTCAGATTTATCCGTAAGTTTCCCACTTACTAAAAGGATAATTCTTCCACACATACGATTCAAGAAAAATGCATTTCAGTAGCCAAAACACTTGCAAATTCTGTAGCTGTGCTGTCAAGCTGGTATCAGAGTGTTTCAAAGACCAGGTTTCAAGACAACCTGCAGTGAATTTGGTTTGAGCAGTTCAGAAGTAGAATATCCACACACTGGAATTTGTGATCAGCAAGCTAATCAGGAACATCATATTGCTAGTCAGACAGCATATAATTTTTCAAAAGAGAAAAGTATACAGCATAACTGACAATAGAAGTTAACAAATTCAGACGTCTGGGGGGATGGAAAGACACCAAATTCCCCAAAACGCAACATTCAGAATTTAAGGTGAACAGTCCAATCATACTATTTTCAGTTAGACTGGAAAAAAACTGGATGAATAAAAACAAATCACGGAAATCCAGGGGAAATTCAATGATTTGACTATCATCATTGAAAAAATATTATATATATGCATGACAGTAGATTAAATTAAGGAAAATCAACCCCGCTCAGAAACAATATCTGTTTTTTCTCTCATTTATACATTTATTATTTCTTGCCTTATTTTTGCACAAATTAAAACAGTTTGTTATTTACTGAAGAAATGGCAATAAGGCCCTTTAGTGATAGCTTTCAACAGCGTGAGAATGAATAAGGCACACAATACTACTGAAAATGAAGCAGCTATGAACCTGAACTCCTGCTGACATACCTGTTCTCTTCCCTTTCTCCACAAGGACACAAAACAGTTAATACTCAATTCCATATTTTAAGGGAAAATCATCTTTATATAAACATATTTTGAATACATTACATTACAAATTACAGACTGTGAAAAGGCAATGCAGAAATCATTCTTAAATATTCTCAAATGTGTCTTCTGCTTTTAAATATATCCATTTTTCATGGAATGCAATCTGAAAAAACACTACCTTTGGCTGCTGAGGGAATATTCTTTTTCCAATACCTTGAAAATGTTGCCAAACAGCTTTCTGCGTTAGAAGACATATTGTAAATAACTGTCAGATGAAAGGGACAGAGACTTTCAAATACCTATAAAATCCTCACTGTGGTCAAGATTACCACTACCTCCTCCGTCTTCTTTTTATCTTCAATATCTGCAACTCGACTATGTGTTTTTCTACACAGGTATATTCCACCAAGAATGTCACTCCTTCAGAATTTTGGCTGAGTACAAATAAATTTGTTTAGAAATTAAATATTAGCCGTATTTATGTGTAGTGGTGTACCTTCTTAGTTCTCATTGATGAACTACACTATTTGGGCATAATTGAACAATAGAGACCTTATCCTGCCTTAACAGGAGGAGGGAGTAATAACTTTTATGAAGTCAGTTATTAAACACTAAGAATGGGACACGTGTCAACTTGGTAACAGTGCAAAGGATAGCCAAGGAAGTTGAAGTAAATAATTTTAAGCTTTATTAATTTCTATTACGGTAATGCAAAATATTACACCATAAAACAAAAAATCCGCAGTCTGGGGGGCCATATATATAGTGCACACTGTATCCCTGAAACAGCAGAACCTCTTGAACCTCAGCCCTGCTTCTCACATAGAGAAAGTCACCTGTAGGTGTGTTACCATATGTTCAGTGATCTCTGTGGGGTGAAGCAGCACACTGCAACACACTGCAGAAAAGTATAAAGCTACAAGTACATGCTTTAGTTCCACAATTTCAGGCAGAATGGCTCAACCACAGCCACCAGAAGGGCTGGATCCTCCCCAGCAACAGCAGCCCAGCCCTTTGGAGGTGCCTGTGGTACACAAAGAAGATATCCTTCAACTCAGAAGGCATCACTCACCAATCGCCTGCCTCCTCCAGAGAAATGGCAGAAAGAAACTCAGCAACATCTTACACACTTAGATACAACACACATGGTAAACAATGGGCTAATTTCACCTTCAGCTACAAAATATTCAACATGCCCAACAACCCAAGTTTCGGACACCTCAGAAATAAACACCATCCACCCAATAGTAAGAAAACAAAATGATTTAGACAGGTCATGCCAGAGGAGGCAGCTAACATGAATCACTCAGTTCATCCACAAATGAGAAAAAATCTTCAGCTTTTCCTGCTGTTCCCCTGTAGTAATGATTCTCCTTCCATTCTTCAGGAGAACGAGGGAAATCCATGACTTACCATAGATCTCCAGATACCCTCCTTAGTAATACCTTAGCCAACATACAGTAGTTTAAAAGAATAATTTAAGTATTATTATGAAATAAAAATTATAATTAATATTTTAGATCAGGGAGTTATGTCATGGTTGTAATATGTATGCAATCAATCTTTAAATCAAACAAGCCTCTTTTATGATGTTTCAACCCTAAATAGCAGCAGGAGTGTTGTAAGTTTTCTGTCACATCAATTTTCTGTCACATCAACCTTTAAAGAGATCAATTTCACAAATTTGCTACGATCTTGAGCCAACATATCACCAGAGTTCCACACTTCAGAGCTAGCTGTGATGTGAACTTGATCTCAACTCAAACTCAGCCTGACTATCATTCCTTGGTGTGTCTCTGTTATAGAAATAATGAAAGTGTGAACAGGCAGACCGTTTATCAGGACTAACTATGCATGTTTCAACACCCAAACAAAAAAAAGAAAGACAGAAACAAGTATCTCTACGGATTTTACTTCACAATCAATAGGTCTCACAGATTTCAGTATGGATAAAGAATAGAATATGCAGATGTTTGCAGCAGAAACTCCACTGCAGTCCAAGACCTTCCAGTTAGAAAACGTATGGTCATGTGTGTACAAATAAGTCATCCCTAGTTTGATCTGCACCATCTTCATTTATCTGTTATGGGCTCTGACAAAGCATTTAAGGAAAAGATTAGAAGGCTTCTAAGCAAGGAACTATATTTACCTGCCTGGGGCATATCACTTCTCTGAGGTTGGTAGGAACAGGGCTGAAATATTAATGACTAAGCCATTTGTCAAGAAAATTATGCAATAAACCTTGGCAGCCACACAAAGAGGCTAGCAATGAGATGCCAAGCTCGGACAGTACAAACTAAGCACTTAAAAGAGAAAAGGGGAAGAAAAAAACCAAAAATCACTTTTATTTGCTTGTCCATACTCATAAGCTTCGGAAGGAAACAATAAGTTAATGAATGGGAATATTTAAATATAAAAATTCATCAGACTCAGAATTAGTAATAACAGGTACTAACTTCTGAAAGGGACTGTGAGCTGCTCTAAGTCTAGAATTCATGTTTTCAAGTCTTGATTTGTTCAAGACATTTCTTCTAGTGATGTTCTTTGCAAAGAAATTGCTTATCATGTAATGTGCTAGCTAAAAGGTGGCATGACAGAAGCCACTTAATTATTGAAAATTCACATAAACAAATGAAAAAAAACCCCAATTCCAATAAATCAAATAACCCAAAACCAACGAAGAGAAAGATACACAAAACCAAACACATAAACTCTTCTTGAGATTTCCTTACAAATCACAGTGAAGAAAAACAAAGACAAAATTGTGACGACTCTGTCAAATCAATGTTAAAATCTATACTCCCTAAACAGATCTAAATCACTTCTCTGAGGTTCCAAGTATCATTTCTTCATCAGAGGAACTTGCAAAACAAAACGATTTAAAAAGTTTCCATCAGACTCCATGGTTTATATTTATTCATAAATTTTCATATAATTTTAATATGAGTATGTTTTAGGGCCAGACATATTATAATTTCATATAGCACTCTTTAATTAATGAATTTGAAGGGTTAGTGTTTAAAGGGACATCACAAATTTTTACTGTAAGCAGATTTGAAAACCATGCAAAGCATCATCATATATTAAAAACTAATCTAAAATTTTCATTAAAAAGAAGATGGTCCTAATAGCAAATAAAGCAAATTATGACAGTTTACCAAAACATAGCCATAGTCACTTTGCCAAATGTTAAATATGTCCAACAATGTGATCCATGGATTCAATAGCCATTGTGACACCAACTGGACATACTGACATATATCCAGAACAGTGTTATGCAGCAGCATTTAGACTTTCATTAAGCAGCACTCTGCTCTTCCAGACCGTATCTCTACACAGGATTTCAAAGTGCTTTTCAGCCATTAACCAATTAAGCTCTGCAATATCCTCATGGGAAAAGTATTGCATTATTTATACCCATTAGTCCCGCAACTCCCAAGTCAAAAAGCACTGTACTTGAATACCTTGGTGGGGTTTTTTTCCAAACTGTTTTGATTATATTCCATTTTCCTCCATGTTCAGAATTTTTTTGTTGTTTGCAATATCATTTTATCAACATTTTAGCTACGGTGAATAGAATCAAAATATTCTGAAAGCAGCTTGCTAAAACTGCCTTTTAGGAATCACGTGGAATAGTTCAGAAATACTGACTTATTACCATTGGAACAACCTTCTCCCTGAATGTGCAGATCTTTAAGACTAAAACCTACATTTCTTGAGCAAGAATTACAGAGCCATTGCTGTCTGTATTGTGGCTCAAACTTCAAAGACATTGTAATTACAATTACGTATTTAGCGTGATCAGGACAGATCAATTGGAGAGGCGGAAGACATTTAGGGAATATGGAAAGGCATTATTGAGGCAAACAGCAATATGAAGGAACAAAGCAACAAACTGGATGAAATGGCATGGGACAAACTATTGCTACTGTACCTGGTCTACAGCAGGGTTGGCCTGCAATCCAACATGGCATTCACAAATTGTCTTCTAAATATGATTTCACCTCTGGTCGCCACATTTACCAGAACCAAAGACAGCATTTACTTCAATGAGGAAATTATGTCACAGAATCACAGAATAGTTAGGGTTGGAAGGGACCTCTGGAGATCTCCTAGTCCAACACCTCTGCCAAGGCAGGGTCACCTAGAGCAGGCTATACAGGAATACGTTCAGGTGGGTTTTGAATGTCTCCAGAGAGGGAGGCTCCCCAACCTCCCTGGGCAGCTCTGCCACCCTCGACATAAAGTTCTTCTTCATGCTGAGGTGGAACTTCTTGTGTTTTAGTTTATGGCCATTGCTCCTCATTCTCTCACTGGGCACCACCGAGAAGATTCTGGCAATATCCCCTCGGCACCCACTTCTGAGATATTTATATGTATTGATGAGATCCCCTCTCAAGTCTTCTCCAGACTAATCAGGCCCAGTTCCCACACTGTCTCCTCATAAGAGAGATGCTCCAGACCCCTCATCATCTTTGTGGCCCTTTGCTGGACTCTCTCCAGTAGCTCCTTCTTGTTCTTGTACTGAAGAGCCCAGAACTGGACACAGCACTCCAGATGTGGCCTCACTGGGGCCAAGTAGAGGGGCAGCATCACTTCCCTTGACCTGCTGGCCACACTCTTCCTGAGGCACCCCAGGAGACCACTGGCCCTCCTGTTTGCAAGGGCACACTGCTGGCTCATGGTCAGCTTATCATCTACCAAAACCTGTTCGGCACCTCTTTTGAGGAAGTTTCACATTGTACCTAACTGCTGCTGCTCTTGCCTCAGATTATGCAGAGTCAGCCTGCCAGTCCAGCCCGGGAAAAGAGTATTACATGGTGGGCTGTCTTTCCTGTACCCGTTGTGAGAACTAAGAGTCATCTGAGATTCAAACAAACACAATACATAATGAGATCTGAAGCAGACAATAAAGAGTTTTTAAATCATATTTACCAGTGAAAACCCAGACAAAAGCAACAGAACGCCATCAGCCTTATGACTTGACTTTGCTGGGGCCAAAGCACCTGGTGCTAGCCTGGAACAGCAGTGAGCATTTGCTGAAGAGTTTTGCGGAACCAAGGTCCAAGAGCTCAGCAGAGCCCAAAAAAGCCCATGACAACCTGGGATTAAAAGAAAGCAAATCTAACCAACGTCATGAAACAGCAAAGAAGATGTCTCTTACACCATGTGTTGCTACCACTGTACTAGGCATTGATGAAAGGCAGAGTAGAGGTGAAATATGAAGATACAGCACCTAGAAAGGAAAATTGTCATGCCTGGTGCCACCAGCATAGGCAATCAGGAAGAAATCAGAAAGAGGTCAGCAGTGACAGATACCACATACTAGTGCTAAATAATCCTACGTTATAATCTTTACCATCATCAGTGGGCACACAGAAAGCAAACTGACAGTCTAATGTAAATGCATTATAATATGCTCTGAAACCAAATCATTACTGAACAGAGATGCAGGTCTCAAATGTGCAATGAGGCAGGAGACAGCGACTTCCTGATGCCAGAATCAACTACGCACGACCTGGAAGGTCACAAAGAGTTGGCTTAAGATTAAGGCATGGCCACAACCCCTCTCCCTTGCAGACATAAAAACCAAGAGACTACTGCTCTAATGAGCTGCAGGTAAGGGCAATCAGATCTCACTCAGCAAAGAAAAACATAAACAGCATCTACACAACATCTAACTCAGACAGCCACAGATTTATGACATGTACTAACATTTTTTCATTACGAACCTTTTATATTAAATTCCTGGAGTTCCAGGGACCACTGCCCAGAGCTACTAAATAAAAATCATGGTTTAAACTTGCTTTATTCTCTGTACCTGCTAGTTCACAAGTTCAATTTCCCAAGTATAGGCTATCATGTAACCAACATAGGGATTGACTTTGATTATATTTTGTATTTTTTTCTGTAGTTATTACCTTATTGGGTCTTTAAAAAATATTAATTTTATTTTCATGCTGCTACTCTATGTAGACTCAAAGAACCAAAAGAATTACAGGACATTTGTCCAGCTTGTTATTTGATACAACAAAATCTGGCCTAGCATAGCACATCATCTCATTTTCTAGGCAACATTAAAAAATTAATATTGGACTTTACTTTTGAGGCTGAGTAGAAAAATTCATATTCATCATGTCTGATGAACCTGACTTTCTACAAATCTACTGAATGCCCAAATGTGAACTCCCAATTTAGTCAAAAACAAGTAATCAAAACAGCAAAGATTTCTATGCATAATTGTAAGCATCTAAATTTTGTGCCTCTAAAATAAACCTGCATGTTGTAATTTAATATCTGTAAACTACAACTAAACATTTCCAGTTGTTTATATGCTCTCACCACCCTCCAGCCACACCAAGATACGTGCTCAGCTGGATAATGTTGCAGGACTCTGCTCTGTTCTAACCACATGACAGCCCCAACATTTCTAAGACTGTTTTGGGATCTGTTCTTAGCTAAAGCCAGACTGAACACCAAACACTGTTTAAAAAAAAATTACTCACATGAATCTAAAACATTATTTCAGTGAATAACATAAGGGCTGAAAATCATTCCCTAAATTATCAGATCCTTTATCATTCAGCCTAAACTGTTTGGCATCGTTTTTTTGTTTTATGGGGTTTGGGACAGGGGAAGAGATATTCATGTATGTTGTTTGGGACTTTTTAATAACAACTATTTTGTGTCAACCCACCATAAAAATCTAAATGCCCAACTGCTGCCTTTGACATTTACTTAGACATGACAGAACAACCGAACTCTGTTGAGAAATATTTCCATAAAATCTATTGGGTAACTAAGCCAAGGAGGAAAAGTCTCAGGATGAAGTTCTTTTTAATTCTGAAAGTTAAAGCTGCTATCCTGGTCCTTTATGGCATTTAATTTTCTGCCATTCCAATGCAGTCACTGGTGTCTGGGCTGAAAACTCTCCTTTTCCAATTCTTCTCTCTGTAATGTGCAGAGTAGAATAATTAGATTGACTCAAACAGTTGCTGATTGCTTTCAGTGTGTAGTTCACTCCTTGACACTGCAGGTTTGACAAATAAGGATCAATAGACTGGATAGGAATGTTTAAATTTTCTGCAAAGCTGAAGAGCAACGCCACAAAAAATGAACTTTGTTTTTTTACAGCATGTTATTTGGAAAAAAAAGAGTTGAGTGTGTTTACTGCATAGCAAAGTTTACCAAAGAGACGTGAAGACTAGAATTTAAGCTGAGTGAAACTAAAGTCTGTCTTTTCAGTTCCTATTTACTTATTACTACAGAGCTACCAAGAAACACAGCTCAAAAGAAAGGAAAGCAATCAAGGCATGTTAACATTTCAACATCAGTTAAAGAAGAATTATATCCAGTGAAGGGCCATTCAATCACAGACTATTGCAAAATCATGTATAAAATACTCAGTTACAATCAGCATCTCTGTTCATAATTACAGCAGAAGATCCAATACTAGGTACAGGGAGACAGAAAATATAAAAAATAATAAAACATTACAACCTCTTGCTTCCAGGCTGATGCTATTTAATTAAGATAGAAGCATGGGAAAGGTAGTTTCCTACATTATCATTGCTGTCATAGACCTGTTGTGGGCATTCAGTCTTCTTTAGCACTACATGAATTTAAAATAAAATAACTATAAAGCACTCAATTAGACTTTCCCCTCTTAAATTCTTAAGGACAGCTTCTTCTCACAACAAAGTAGAAAACTAGGGAAAGGTCTTTTACTGTGTTACACTTTCAAATTACTTCTCCGTTATTATGTTAAATTTGATACCACATAAAGTGAGTAAAGCACAGTGTTTCATCAGAAAAAGAAGAGCTAAATTTCACCAGTATTTTAACCTTAGGCACTTTTTGTTGCCCTTTTTCTAAGTTTGCTGTAAATTGAGATAAAAAATTATCCTTTGGTATGTCTGAAGATGACATATTCACACTTCAAGCTGGAATTCACCACTTTGCAGAAGGGTGGCACCCAACTCATTGCCAGGTAAGCCTTATAAAAATAACTATAAAATCATGCACAGTTCTGATGCCTGAATCCTGCATTAGATGTATCTCACACCCCAGGAATTTGCACCTTAAGGCCTGAACTCAAATCTAAGAACTTTAGAACACACCCTTCTAACACACCGGGTACATTTTGTGTAAATAACATTACAAATTCTTATGAATGTCTTGCATTCAGTTGTTCAAATAATTAGCCCATCCTAATGGTATCCACACTTTCTTCAGTTAAGTTCCATGAGCATCAAATTTCGCGCAGTCAGTACCACTGCCATGCTACCTTCTACCATTTCACTCAAAAATCCCAAGTTTATTATTAGCAACCTGTCGGCAATTAGTATAAAACACTATAGTAGGAATACTGATGACTTTATATCTAGCTGTAGTCATGCTGCTGTGTTTGGCCCTCTCTCTCCACATACAAAAAACCCCCAAACATTGAATTCTGTGTATTTTTCAGTATGTCACATAATGCTTCATGACATACAATTTAGCCCCTGACATATTTCTTTCTATAGATACAAATGCCAAATAAATCATACACATATATTCCATGACACAAAGTATTCACCTGTGAAAAAGTGAAAGTTCTGAAACAAAAGACTATTTTTGATATTTGAAAGGATACTTCCATATTTGCCTCTTCTCTAGCAACTGTGATCTGCACTGTTACAAGAGTTATTAATTACATGCAATAGTTAATTATAGGAGTCCAAAACATAGGCCTGACTATCAAAGCTACTAAAACAGCCACAGAATATCCTCTTGTCACCATGCAACTATTGGCAGCTACTAGTGTGCAAACAAGCACCTCCACCTTTTATTTTGTATGCTATGAGAACATTTCTCAACAATGAAGTCCTATTTTGCACATACGAATAACTACTCCTACTTTTTTCTTATGCAACAGCAGATCATTCAAAATTTCAACTTTTATTCTACTATTCCACTGAGAAGTAGTGTGGAAAAGGTAGCCCATGCCTGAAACCACGAGATTCCCAATTTCCCTTTTTCCAGATTGCATTGCCAAAGGAAAGGCAGATGACTCCCTCACATATGTTTTCTTATAAGCAGGTGTTTTCTACAGAAAATTATTAGTGAATGAAGGCAAAATTTGTTGATTCCATGACCCCCCAAAAATTGTTAATATCTCACTATCAAAACCAAGAAGGTGTACTGAGTGGGTTTTTGCAAGGATCTGAACTTGGTCTAGTTTCAGGGAGTGTTTTCATTTGCAACCTACATAACTGGGCAGAGGATTTTGGGCTTGAATCTGTCAATCAAGAGCCAACACTGCAGGTATGCTGACAACAGGGCTGGAACTCGAAATTATTCTGTCAGACTAGAGAAATGGTCAGAAAAATAACAGAAGGAGTCGTCAGGGGTAAGTGCAAGTTTCCGTATTTTGGCAAAGTCAGCTGTACACCTGCAGCACAGAAAATACCTTGCTAGACAGCAGCTTCTTCAGAGGAGAATCAAGTGTTGTAATAGACCAGGAGCTCAAATGAAGTTCAAAATGTGATTTAAAATAAAACAAAAACAAAAAGCCATTGTACAGGAATATAAACAGGCATATATACTACATAAAATAGGAAGCACTCCTGTGCTACTGTTTAGCAGGAAGGGACAAATGAGTCGAATTTTTGGCATAACATTTCTAAAAAACGTGAAGCCATTTGAAGAGACCAATGACAGTAACAGAAATTACCACAAGTCTCAAAGAAGGAAGTATGTAGAAAGACTGAATATACAAGGACTATTTAGCCTAAAGAAGAAATAAATTCATGGCCTATCCATCATCATCAGATCTGACAGAAAGTTGCATTCTCTATGGAATAAACTTGTCTCTACTGTACCCTGGCTAGGACACATAGTAATTCAACTACCAAAACCAAAGTTAGAAAAATTTGTATTTCAGTTATAAGGAGAAGTCTTTCTACAAATTCTGAGACAAATTGTAAGAGAGGGCTTGTGTAAGCCCCATTGTAGTTTTATTATTTCATGCAGATTTCTAAACAACAGTGCTAAAAAAAAACAGGTGTAAAATTCAGCCTGCTATGGGGGTTAAAGAATAGACTAGTCAGTATCTTACAGTCTTTCCAGTCTTGTTTTGGTTTGTTATAATTTCTATGATCATTATCACAAATTTTCTAATGAAACACATAATAGGGGCTTATTCCTTAGAGGTCTAGCCAAGTCTTTCTTCTAGTAGCAGCTTTAATGGTGCTTATGGCTTTATGCCAGTTTTATTGCTGAAAGCTTAGCAGGTGATGTATTTGCTTAGAGGCACTGTCATATTTTATCTATCTCGGCATCTATTTAGTAAGTGCGTTAAAATTCTAGATTATGGCAGTTGCTATATAAAACACAGCATTATTTTCCATATTTTATTCCCCTCATTGGCATCCTTAGTCTCAGATTAACTGGCAAAAGTATAACTATTCACAGCAACTTTAAAAAACAAAGTTTGAGTGCTCATTGGCAGCCAGTTAGGTGTGTACTATCAGTAAACAAAACACAACACAACAATGTTCCTTCTCTACTACAACAAAATTTTCTCAGCAATTTTTTGTATGGTAAGAAATATGATGGTAGACAAACTGCAGTGGCTGTCCAAACAGACACCACCTGCTAGTTGTGTGTTGGAACAATGCTACCTGATTTACTTAGAATGTATCATGGTTGTGTTTCAGTTAGTCCATTCATCTTGTTTCATGGAATAGGATAGACAGAAAAATTTATTTGGATTAGGCTTTTCCATTTATAATTTCATCCTACTCATTTTTAAGATTTCTAGGTGATGTCGGTAAAAACTCCCACTGAAATTAGGGAATGTTAGAAACATCTACAGAAACCATACTGAGCTGACAAGATACTATTTTTACTCCATTCTTCAAACTACAGTTGCACATATTGTGATTTTTTTATTATTTTTTTTTAGTATTCCTTCATACAGAAGTCACCATTTCTATCACTTGGGTTCTTGAGTAACTTCTACTACTTTCTGTTCGATCTCTCTTTTTAGAGAATAAGGGGACTGAAACTGAATACAGGATTCAAGATTCAATATTTCAACTGATATTACTGAAACATACAATAGCTTTGGGAAGGTCATCTCCTCCTCAAATCCCAACGTTTTTCTTTACTTACATTTTAGCTTGGCTCCTGACAACAGTGAGATTAAACGTTAAGCACAACATGAACCTGTATGATGCCTGTGACTTTATTGCTTGAAGGACTTGAAAATGAAAGGTTTTACTATTGTCCATTACAATAAAATACAAACAGCGCTGGCTTCTAACTAGTTATATCTGATGCTCACACTCCAGTGATTCAGAAATGATGCTTCACTGTCAATATTGTTTTATTTCAGGGTAAAAGAAGATGGTAATACGGGTGAATACAGAAGCAGAGAAAAAAGAAGTTGTTTCTCTTCTATCTATTCTGTGGCATTTAGCAAAAACTTCTTTTTAACCATATGTTATTTGATTAACAGCTACCTCCAATTGAAAAATGCTCACAACCATGGAAAAGTCATGTAAGATGTCAGATACACAGTATGTGCCAGTGTATTTAATGTTTTTATGAGTTTAAAGTACATACAAATTCATCTGAGGACAAATTTTAAGCAGGACAACTGAAAAACCTAAAAATGCAATTCCTAAAGCAGAAAGCTTCTTACTGCATTGCACATCACAGAGTGGTTCTCCCAGTGAAGAGAACATTTCAGGGTGCCTTTCTACATAATCACAGAATCTACTACACTAGGAGCAAAAATACTAATATAGTGTCTTGCCAGTAAGGGTAGATGTAAAGGCAAGATAAAGAATAGGATACTGCATTTGTTTCCCTGAAAAAGGCTGTTTCAAGCAGACCCATGCTGTCACAAAAGAAAAGATGGAGGGCTGTTTGAATAAGACTGCAAAGGGCATTTTAGAGCCATAATTACAGAAAGAACTGGACAGTAGGAAAACTAAGTTTAATTGTGAAAGGAAACAGCCTGACCCTCTTACAAAGCAGCTTGAAATCAACTTTTTTTTAATCTTTTTTTTCTTCAATAAACAAACCAAATACAGAAGAAATTTTAAAACACCAATCATGCAAAATCCCGTGTGACTTTTAATGCATTTTGCAGGACAGAGAGCTCCAAGACAGACTTGATGATCAAATACATATATGTTAGCACACGTAACCATTCCTTGAAAGAAGCCAGCTAAGTGGAAACTAAAAACAAGGTCATCATCCCATCAAAAGCACTTCCAGTATGCCTTCCAACATGCTTTTGTCCCTTCTCCTCGTAGACTTACCATTGATCTTTCATCAGAAACACAAATACAAGATGAAGGGAATCCATCACAGAAATGCTCAGAACAGAGGACAAGCCCTTTCTCTCCTTTCCTCTATCAGTTCTATGAAGTAGAATAGTCTCTTTTTAAATTTCATGTACCAATGATAGAAAAGCAGTCACTTGGGAAGCAGATTGCTTCTTTACTGCTAAAGCAAATTCCTCAGGTCACATTCTTCTTTTTATACCATTCCATCATTCTGAGGTTCCAACACATCTGTCTTCATCAGGCAGGTTCCCAATATGCTCAGGCAAGAAGTGCAATAAAAGAAGCACACAAACAAACAAAAAAATCTCTTCCCTCTCTAAAAAAGCTTTTATTGGAGGTCATTCCTCTCAGTGGCAAGTCTACTCCAGGCCAGAAAAATGCAACCTGTGTTGCTGTGTTCAGCTCTGGGGTCCTTGACGCAAGAAAGACATGGATCTGTTGAGCCAAGTCCAGAGCAGGGCCACATAAATGATCCAAGGGCTGGAGCACCTCTCCTAAAAAAAGACAGGCTGAGAGAGTTGGGGCTGTTCAGCCTGGAGAAGAGAAGGCTCTGAGTACCTAAGGGGGGCCTGCAAGATAGCTGGAGAAGGATTTTTCACAAGGGCAAGTAGTGATAGGAGGAAAAGGGGTAATGGCTTTAAACTGGAAAGGGGTAGGTTTAGATTAGATATTAGGAAGAAATCTTTTACTGTGAGGGTGGTGAGGCACTGGAACAGGGTGCCCAGAGAACTAATTGATCTTTAAGGTCTCTTCCAACCTCAACCAATTCTATGCAATTCTATGCTCTGCTTCTAGCACAAGAAAGACTTAGGAATAGGTCTCCAAAGGGGGTGGTTTTTCAGTAGCCCTGAACACAAAAAGTAGATTTAACTTGGGACAAAAGAAAAACAACCAACCAAACAAAAATAACTAAAAAGAACCCCAAACCAAACAACAAAGCAGAATGTAGAAATCACTGATAGTCAACTCAAACATATTAGCAGCAAGGTGTCATCCAGTCCCACAAGACAGCAGACCAGAAAACCCTGTGGATACACAGTGTAGAAAAATGAGATACAACAAATTCCTTGTAAAGAAAGAATGGGGCATTGAGCATGGCATGCTAACCACAGCCTTAGCACACTGGAGATGTACTGTCTCTAGAGATCTGACAGCCCGATGAAGCTCTCCACCTAATGTAACAAGTAAAAATCATATCTCTCTTTCTGCCTGCCCTTACAGATCTCATGGTAGTTTTGTAGTCGTACAGCGCAGTCTCATCAGGCCTCACTTCCACTTCTGTTCCTAAGCAAAGAGGTTACTCACAGGTATGCAATGTCTAGTCAGCCAAGAGGAAACAATGAACAGAAATCAGGGCATAATCGGGCATGCCGAACAGATTCTAGACAAAAAATCCTGCTCTGAATAACCCCTAGAGTTTTATACTTTTTAAATTTTTTTAAAAATTGCTCAACTGGCTAAAATGACACCAAATAAGTCATCCAAGAAACCTACTATAATGCTTAGAGGAAGAGAAAATACAAGAACTGACAACGCTCTTCATATTTTTAAACTAATATCCCACTCAAATACCAATCTAAGGGCATGCCTGACTTCTCTTTTAGGTAATTTCGGGTGAGATCTGCTTCGTACTTTGTGTAACATGAGTTTCTGAAAGTCCTATTTATCCATCTTTCTGGAACTTCTTTATCCTACAAAGTACATAGGTTATGACTCTTGGAAACCAATTAAACCTATAATACTTCCAAATCTTCCTAGATATTCAAACTACTTCAAATAAACTTCATCCCACACGGGCAGAAATAAATTAATCTTATTATGTAAATATCCTCACCAGACAGCCACTCCTCCTTCTTTTTGGTTTGGTGTTTGTTTGGGTTTTTTTTTAATAACTGTAGAGGGCTTTCCTCTTCCAGAATTATTCTGACTTTAGGAGCAAGACAGGCAACATAATATTATAATCATGATCCTGGTTTAAATCATGAATCTGTTTTAAAAATCCCATATTTTTCATATGGGAAAAGGTGGATTATCAGCTTTCATCCACTGCAGAGCACATGTTTTTTATTTCCTGTAAAGTTTCAAGGTACTAAATCTTGGGTGCATTTTGATTACGTACTGAATTTTACTGCAAGTAATTCTTACAGGTTTCTTATGTGTATTGAAATATCTTCTTTTCTTGACTATATACAGCAATGAAATAACTAAAGAGTAGATTTACAGATGAGGGAAATAAAAGATACCTACCATAAAAATGTAAAACCTTCTAAACTGTTAGTAAATAAACTTCTTTTCTGTAAAACATTTTTGGTGTACTGTATATCAAACTCAATGGTGAGCGTAAAACAAAAATTTTACTGATATGATCTTAAGATTACCACTTGTGACTCAAAAGCAACAATAGTTGTTATACAAACTACTGTATAAAAGTGATGGTAAAACTTATACCTTCTGACACAGGCCATCACTATTCGCTGACTAAAATTCTAATTACACATGTAATGCTGGGACATTTGTTCACAGGTCACACAGGGTCTCGAGTCTTCCTGAATTTCCATTTGATAATCAACCATTCCCTTCTTCCCCTGCCAAGTCTGTCTTGGCATCAGCTTAGACCCTGCCTGTTCTTCACTCTTTCTTTTAAAATCATAAACTCTCTCAGCTCTGCTCAGCATCTCAATGCACATGGCATTGACCTGTGCTTCCAGAGGTTACCGACACAGGGCAAAAATGAAGCTAACTACGTCCTCAAGCAAAATGAGCAGTACAATTTGTAAACTTTATGAAACCCCAAAGAACTTAAGATTTACCCCAAAGTCCTGTCATCTCAGTCTTCCTACTGTATATTAATTACTGGACTTTCAATTAGACTCTTGCTTGATTCTACTGGAATACGAGCTCAAAGACAAACTTGAAGGTAGTCAATTCTGTCTGATCCATCACACTTCACCAAGTCCTTTTCTGGAGCTGTAGGCATGTGCATAACCCAGTGAAAATTCATAATCATTCCCATCCTGAAATGCCATGTTGCACAACAACTTAAACCATATGATTTGTCTGCAAAGCAAGAGTTTCATGTCAATAGCAAAGGGTGAGGGGGGAGGAACAATCCACTGATTTTAACCTGAAATAGATTTTATTAAAATTTTAAGCATAACTGAAACTCAATTTCCTCTGCACATTAGGGTGATACCAACTTGCAAAATAATTGTCCCTACTCAAAGTCCCTAAAATAGAGCTTGCAGAAAATGGAAAAACTTGTTTTCACCTGCCATAGAATATCAATCCATGACTACTGCAACCTAAAATGAAACAGACTTTTAACAGATCTCCTAATCTATTTCCCCTTTCAAAGGAAGACTCTGTGGAGCAATGGATACTCGTAGATGAAACCTGCCTCTTTGTGGAATGATTCTAATGTTGCACAGGGATTTTCTCTTTAGAAAGAAGAAATCATCTTCCCACAATTTTTTTGCCTTAAGTGACGTACAGATTTTTTTTTTTATCTGTGCCCACTGTATTCATGTAAAAACTGCATAACAATTTAATAATTTAAAGTTTGATGAAAAGCCTTCTTTTGCCAATTCTTTAAGTAAATTTTAGTACAATAAGGACAAGAGGAGGAAAAGAAATTAAGGGGATCAATCTTTTTTTGACAAAACAATCACACACATCTTCTCCTCTTGCATCTTCTTATTTATTTGTGTAAAAGAATTGTGCAGAGCAGCCACACTGACTTAAGTAGCACTACAGCGACCGAAGAGATCTGACCCCCAAAGGACCTACAGACAGATGATGAAGCAACAGTAGTATTGCAGAATAATAACAGTTTACATTAAAAGCTAAGTACTTGTTCAGTAAAAATGTTCATTTCCTCTTTCACTCGCTTGTTGAAAAGAGCCAGAGCAGAGTTTAGAACAGTCTTTCTCCATCTGAACAGCATCTGTTCATTTAATCAGCTGAGTTCTTGCATGTCAGATGTGGCTGCACCAGTACCATCAGTATTGAACATGTCCATACAAACCATATGTTTTAAAGCATATTTTTTAACAGCTTAACAAAAGTACTCAGCAAAGCCAAAGGCTTTCTGCTCATAGAGGAAGCAAAATAAAAAGGTCCCCAAAATAAACAAATCCCACATAATGTAGTAAGCCTTGTGTCCAGAAATTTCTAAGAATCACTTCCCAAAGTAAGTCCTCATTCCCTTCAGGATCTCCATCATTCAAACGCATGCAGGCATGAAATTGTGTGCATCATGTGGGTAGGAACATACCAGTTTGCAGAGTCATTAAGAAGTAATATCAAAAGGATAACCATGCCACTGGTTTGGGGAATAATGGGGGTTTTTTTGACAAAAGAAAAAAAAAATCTTTGACAAAAATCTCCATTTAAAAAAAAGTTATACACTTCACAGGCTTGGATAAAGGTTGTGCCCTCAGACACATTTCAGAAGCTTAGTAACTGTAGAATCATCTTCTCTAACAGCTAATCCTTTATTGGATGTTTTATTCAATCCTAAGTAAAAGCACTAAATAACAAAGGTGGAGTGGAAGATAATTTTTTTCTTTTAGCATTGAAGTTGAAATGCTCAGAGTACACATTAGAAAACAGTATTTTCAAATCCCAGTAAGCTACTTCAAAGGAGAAGAGAAATACTGCCAAGGTAACAAAAAAGTTCCACCTGCACGTATGTAACAGTTTTGCTAATAGCTGGAAGAGGCTGTGGGCACTACCACCAGTGCCAAAAAAAGAACCAAAAAAAACCGGCTGGAAATCCCTGTGATTTAAGGTATCCCTGACGAACCAGACTCCCTAAACATAAGCATGCAATATACATGCTGCTTTAGCAAACACTGTTGGATACTCCTATTAAATTGATTTAAAGGTTACAGGACACCAATAACAAAGCCCAAATAGCACAGATTTTGCCTCTTCAAATACCTTAATTTTAATTGCCTTAAAGTCATCAAAATAAAGAAATCATATTTTTTGGTTTGCAAGATAAGTAAGTTCGCAGCTATCTCTTAGAAACTACTTTAATATGTAAGCTGTCAGCACTCCTATCCGCTATTACACATTACATTAACTTTTCAGACACTGCATATTCTGAGGTAGATTTACAGAGTCATTCACTCACACTTTATTCCATTATTCTTTATTTACTCCTAAGCATCCTAGGCCTAATTCATCGTCAAAATAAGGCAGTAAAACAGTACTAAAAGCAATCATGTTGCAACAGTCACAGCAAACATTACTTTCAGTCACTATTGATTCCTCTTGACAGCTGGACCATCTTGAGGTTTGACTGCACGCAATGTGTCCCAGGAAACAGATCTACCGCACTGGTCTGAATTTCAGAGGCCATGAAGTCTGAGGTAGCCTGTGCTTTCTCCTGATGTAATGGGGAAAGATGATCCTGCAGCCTTTTTGCTACCATCTGTCCCGGCAGCGTGGGAAATGAGCCCCTGAGACCTGAGAGACCTGCTGGCCCAGGCATCTGACACCCAAATAATATAAAGGCGTCTCCTTACTTGAGAACAGCAGACAAGCATAAATTTAAATAAAAATTTGTCTGAGGCATGCTAAGACATTTATGCTCCTCCCTTCAATTAGACCAAATTATTATTATCGGAATGGAGGAAGCCCAAATCAAAGTCTGGTTAAAGCCTGAAGTATAATCTAAGCTCTGCACATACATACATACACAGTCCTCCTCTCATACAACCCACAAGAAAGGAGAAAAACTAAAAAAGAGATAATCCATGGAAAGTTTCTTCATATTTTTTCTTCTGTCAAAATTAGTAAGATGGAAAAAACCCCATTATATACTTAATACTTATATCCATCAATAAAACAAAGTAGTAAAAATAACAAAGCTGGGGAACACTATCTTCCTGCATAGTAAAACAAGCGCCTGCTAACATCTGGGAATACTTAATTATTGTAATAAACCATAGATCAAAATAATTCCGTGGAAAAAACGTGGAAAATAATATAAACACCTTTTAGCCACTTCATAAAACATATTTCATGCATTAACTTTTCCAGAAGAAAATCATAATGATCTTGTCAGGCCAAAATCACCTGCACCTTTCCTTCTCAAGATGATACCCATTAACTAGAAAAACTAGAAGAACACAATATCAAGAAATATTCTGCTTCATTTAACAAAGATACTGCCTTTGTTTAGTCTATTCCACTAGTTTTAAAAGTAGAATATGTTTTGGGGGTAAAGCGCATAATGTTTGGGTTCTGTATTTTTAATTTAATTCAAATTTTGATGTAAATGCAACTGTACATGTCCCAAACCAAAGTCAATCATTAGCTGGTAAGCAGGAAATGTATCAATTATTATTTTATAAAATAAGAATGTGCAAATATTAAGAAACCAGCTATATTTGTGTTAAGCTGTCTAACTGCTTAAACATTCAAAAATCAATGCTTAGTGTAACATAAAGGACTAACAGCATTTAAGAAACAATTTATTTCACTTTTTGCCAGCTGGTAAGGATAAAGCATTTTCATGGAAAACAACATACAATGTGCAAAACCTTCTCTGCTCCTTTAAAGAATCCGCTTTTAATTATTATTTAAATCAATTCAGCTTGACTGATGTCCTGGTTTGCTCCAACCAAACTTCAAGCTCTCCCTCCCACGACCAGAATGAAGCTTCAGACTAATGGGTATTAGGGAGCTGCTAGATTGCATAAATGATTTCTTGTGCGCATCAAAGGAAGACCTTTACAAGTGTCCTCCCCAACAATCTCCAAGTGATGCTTTCAAGAAAACTGATTACTCTCTAAAGATGGTATTCTGGAATAGAGTTCCCACTCTCAATTAACCTGGGCTGTTTCAGCTAATGAAGTGGAAGGGAGGAAAAAAATTAACAAAATATACTACACTACTTTTAGCATATGACCTTATTTGTATTTGGTACAAATTTCACCCGCTTCAAAATCTAAAATGAAGATTTGATCAACATGTAATTAAGTTAAAATCAGAGAACAGTATTATTTTATTTGCAGTGTCTAAATTAAAAGTGTTATTACAAAAATAACAAGTTACATCAAAAAAAGCAACTGCAGTCTAAAGGTCTTCCCTAGATAAGTCTAGCAGGAAACAGAGATAGGAGAAAACATGTCAGTCCTATCTTCAGGAAGGTCAAGAAGGAGGTTCTGGGGAACTACAAGCCAGTCAGGCTCACCTCAATCCCTGGGGAGGTGTTGGAGCAATTAATCCTGGAAATAACTTCCAAAGCATCTGAAGGTGATTAGGAGCCTTCAGCATGGATTTGTGAAGGGGAAGCCGTGTCTAATACACCTGCTAGCCTTCTACAAAGAGATTTTTGGCTTGGCAGATGAGAGGAGAGCAGCGGGCATGTTGGTCCTGACTTTAGTAGGGCTTTTGGCAGTGTCTCCCCATGACATCTGACAAAGTACAGGCTAGATAAGTGAACAGTGAGGCAGAATGAGCACTGGCCGAAGTGTCAGCCTCAGAAGACTTATCAGCTGCAAACAGTCCATCTGGAGGCTGGTCACCAGCAGTGTGGCCCAGGGGTCAATGTGGGGTCCAATACTGTTTCAACATCTCCATTTGTGCCCTAGACCTAGACAGACAATACAAAACTGGGAAGCATTGCTGATAAACCACATGAACATGCTGCCAGTCAGAGGGACCACCACAGACTGGAAAAATGGGCTGACAGGAACCTCATCAAGTTCAATGCAGAGCAGAATCCTGCTCCTGGGAAGTAACAACCTCTAGCACTGGTATATGCTGGGGCCTAGCAGGGAAGCAATTTTGTAGAAAAGGATTGGATGGTCCAGATGGATAACAAGTGACTGTGAGCCATTCACATGTGACAAAAGGCCAACTGCAACCTGGGCAGTGTTAGGAAGATCACTGCCGGCAGGGTAGGGAGGTGATCCTTCCCCTCTGCGCAGTACTGGTAAGGCTAAACCTGGAGTGCTGTCTCTAGCTCTGGGCTTCCCAGTGAAGCCCAAGGAAGTGTCACAGAGATAAAGGGATTGCAGCATCACTTCACTGTCCTATGAAAATACTGGAATAATGATGCAATGATCAGGTTTCCACCTCTTTTGGTTGACACTATTTCCTCTAATACACGGTTAACATTAAGCCTTTGTAACAATATCGTAATTATTTTACTCCACAGAAAGCAAAGCAACATGTCCGAGCACACAAAAATGATTATAGAGAGAATGCTTTTTGATTTTCATCCAGCAGAATGTTTTAAACTACCTTGGTATTTTCAAGAGGAAGGATGACTACTCAATTCTTTCATAAGATTTCTGTTTTCCAATAAAACACAGAGAAAAGGGAAAAAAAAAACCCACCCAAACAAACAGTAATGCGCTGACTTCCAGTGTTACATATGACAAGCCAAAAATACTCTTGCAATGGCACTCTATTTCTTCTAGCAGGTATGTGGGGGTGATGGGTTGTTTAGTTTTTCCAAACAGAGCAGCTGCAACTACTTGCAAATCAAAGAAATTCCAACACTGGTGTAAAGACTGCATTTATTTCACTTCACCTTAAAGCAGAGATAGTGGCTCTTAGCTGTGCTAAGAAAAGGGAACTGCAGAGCTCTAAAGTAGTGTCCTGCTGTTGAGAAACACAGGCATGCAACCCAAAGAAAAGCCAAGCCAAAACTTACATAATCTCTACCAGAAATGGGTTGCCTAGAAATACTTTGCTGTATGCTCATAACTCCTTATGAAATAAAAGGCTACAGTATCCATGCGATGTTTTAAGCAAAGAATATCAGAACATTTTCTTCATTACTGTATTTGATTTCATCATCTAAGTGTTTAAATCTACACTGGCTCAAACACCACCTACAATTATGCCAACACTTTGTCAAAAATAACTTTTCTTTTTTTTTTTTTTTTTAAAAACCAAACCCACACCACATATCTATCCTAACTCCTGGAGTCAGGAGAAACTCAATGTGCTGGGATCCCCCATCACCATCTAGAGGGTGTTATCAAATAGTGCAGTGAGGTGTGAAGAGAAAAGGACAGAGACAACACCATTTGAAAATGAGAGAAAGGCTTCCCTTGCTCCTCTCAGAATTCATAGAATAATATAAAACAATTTCTGGCTTACATTCTTGCTAACCCACTCCATGTGCCTTATATATTTATTACACATTTTCAACACCCTATTTAACTCTGGTTTTCATATTTGTTTCCCTCAGAGCATACTGCCAATATTAAAACAAAAACCAGTATTAAGTTTTATACTGTTCTCTTGTGTCATTATTTCTTTTCAACTTTTTAATCTGATTGAGTTACGCTTCATATTCTATTTTCTTCTCCCCCAGTACAACAAACTCATACACAGCCATAGGCATAAGCAACCACACTCTCCTACATAATAACATCCTTCTTCTGTTTATAAATGTCTTACCTTCTTTGGCCACAGCCTTTCCTTATTTATTTACAATCAGTATTGTCCACTCCTCTGATCTTCCTCTAGTCTCTAGTACTCCACCTGTGAGTCATTCTGTGACCTGACACCAACCCAGCAAAGCATTTATACTTTTCAGTGTCTTTGTAATACTTTAAGCTAAATGTCTCTTTAATGGCTTCAGCAGATCAGAGCAGAACACTCAGTGTCTGGAATAACCAAAGTTTTCCTTATATCAGCTGAGGAGACTTCTTTTCACTTCAGGCACCTGCTCCGAATCACTTCCTGGAGAAGCTTCTTTCTCACTAACAATACACTAAGAGAAAAGAAAAAAACAAAAACCAAACCAAACCAACCAACCAACCAAAGAAAAAAAAACACAAAAAACCCCCCAGAACAAAACCATGGGACTGTTCCTGCCCCATCATCCTATAGCATCCAAATTTTTAATCCTTCCGGACTTTTTGCCTCAGATGAACCTGTTATGCATACTGCATGCACAGTCGACCAGAATAAGTACTGCTTTGGTACATCTATTTTCCAGTGTCATGATACTTTTAACTATTTACTCCACTATCCTTCATGCAGGTGCTGATTAAGTATTGTTCTTGCCTTTATTTGGGAGTCTATCAAAACCCCTCAACAGAATGATTTTTCCTGCTTAAGTACTACCTATGTGTAATGAGGAGGTTACCATTTCTTCACCTTTCACAAAGCAGGAAAAACAGCTGTAATGCTTTAATCCTTCAGGTTAATTGAAAATCTTACAAGCCTTTATCCACCCACCATAAAGTTTAATAGAAATTTCTCCCATCATAATTCACAGGTTTAAGTGGCTACGCATGTGACTCCTCAACTCATACTGATTACTTCAAAGAGTCTATAAAGTTTCAGAAGGAACAGTGATAACACACTATCCTAAAATGGAATAACTGTAGAGATTAAAAAAAGACAGAAAATAAAGAAAATCAGCTGATTTTTTGTCGTTGATTTGTTTGCTTATACTTGGGGAAGCAGTAATACTTCTTGGTGATACTTGGAGGAGAAAAAAAAAATTCACATTTTCTTCATCAGAAGTATTTTTTCTCATCACCCCTAAACAAAACTCCAAGATGCTTAGAAAACAGACATATAAAAGTAAGTTTGTCTCTTCCTGGTATTTGAGACTATTTTCATGATGTACAGATAGGAAAACTGCTTAGCCCTAAAGGCCCTTTTCACAATTCTGAGTCAAAAAATAAAGGAGAGCTCTCCATCCATGCCTGTCCTTTACTTATCACATTTTTATAGAGCATCTCATATCACTTGGCATTGTACTTAACGTCTCCAGCTTCTGGAATGGGAGATGAGAGCAGAAATGGTGCTTTCCTTTTATAAACATACGATCCTTAAGGAATAAACTTAGAAATATAAATTTGTAATTTTCCAAGCCCATAACAACAATGGTGGATGGCAAATGCAACCACCAACATAAAGACGTTGTTTTAAATACATAGAAAAATAAATCATGGTTTGAAACTATCAGTGTTATCACTTAATTAGCTTTACTACACATGAATTAAAGAGCAAGCTCTGACAATAGGAAGCACAATTAAATTCTGTTTATGTCTCTTGCAAATGAAGCATATATGGTTTGGAATCTTGGTTTGAATACATGACAGCACTCTGATCCCTTTCAACATCTGTGAGGCAACAAAAGCCCAAAGCCCACATACTGTGAAAATGGACATATCTGGAAAAGAAAAGCACTAGTTTGGATTAAGTTGGGTTAGAAAACAGTTCTGAAGTAGAATTTTTTCCCCGTCTATCAACAGACCTTGATTTGGGATAGATCCTATCCAGGAGATGGTAACAGGTTTGCTGCAGCTGATAATCATTCAGGTCTGTGCCATTTACACACATGTGCATACATGTGCATACACACACTCACAGATTATATATATATATGTATTTGATTACAAGCTGTTACTCGTTTATTCTTTTCTCTAGTTGACTGAGGAACACTACTAGCCAATCTCTCTGTCTTTAAAAATACCTGCAAATACGTATGATCCAATTTCCATTAACTGAAGTATTTAGATGTAGACTGAACACATCTCTGAAAGTTATGCCCTGCCCTAGCCAGAAGTTACTGGAAAGAATATATGAACTCCCTCTGATCATCCCACTCACACTGTCAATCTACATAATATAAAGCTCCCTCCTACTTTCCCACCATTAACAGTTAACTTTGATATTTTATATTAAAAACAACAAGGAGGAGAAAAGCATATTTTAAGGACCTATAGAACTGAAGATTCATGTGCATTTCTCTCTATATACTACCTCATCTTTAGATGACCTTCATTAAGGTGAATTCCCAAGCAGGGTGAAGTTCTAAAATATTTAGTAGTCATCCATTTATCTGATTTTTTATTATTTTCATCTGTCTTTTTCAAAAAGACACAAGTCTTATTCAAAGATATCCCATGCCAGCATGCTAACCCCTCTCCACCACACTGAACTTCTTCTTTAGATCATAGTATCAGTACCTCGGTCCTTTATGAGAGCAAAGACAGAACACTGACCTATGGGTCAGATGCTTCATGTAGCTGCCTGATTTATTTGACAATATGATTGAGGTTGTCTAGTTTTATATAGGTAAAGCTTATGTTTTAACCACTTCTATATGACAAATTTATGTTCTTCTGCTCTCTTGTGATAACAAATGAAGCAGAGATGGATTCTCCATTGTTCTTCATTCTTCTACTATTAAAAAAGAAACAAACAAAAAAAACACAAACAACAAGTAAGAGAACCCCCATATTAATCACTGAAGTGGTAAAACAGTCCACTAAGGACCAGTGTAATTCAGTGTTGCATGGATTACTTCATAAGGACAGGCCAGCAAAAACAAAACTTGCAAGCTGGCTAGAGAAAAGATGACAAAAGGAAGACATCCTTGAGTCCGATACTCACCAAACATACAAAGACTTTGCATCAGCTTCTGTTGGGGATCCCTTGGTGAGTTTAGAATAGAGAAGAACAAAAAAAACCAAAATAAAAACAGAAGCAAAAGAATCCAGCAGATGGCTCTAAATGAGGAGAACAGAGACAGGTGACTAACCAGCCTGAGAGAAATAAAAATAACATGGGAGCAGGGCCACGGTGTTATCATTTTTGTAGAGCCACCTGGAGAGGTACCAGGCTTATCAATGAATGCCAAAAATGAGTAGTACCCATCTGCTCACCCTAATAAATAACCCTTACTAGAAAAAATATAAAGGGATATAATTCCCTCAGCACTACTCACATGTTTTCAGCAGACCTGTTTGTTTAAAATATTTATTTGGGTCTTACATGGCTTAACAACTACTTGCTGTGAACACAATAAATGCTTTAAGATGACCCTTGGAAGCATGGGGCAAGTCAGTAGCTGTAAGAATTCACGAAAACAGAAAGCTCGAATAACTTCCTTTCAAATAAGCAAAAGCTCTGCAATTATCACTGCTTCCAAAATGTCTTTAGAAAGACATCTCTGACCAAATGAAGGGACTGATGGCAAAACCCTACAGGAGAGGGAAAGTTCAAAATTTGAGAAGTTAGTACTCCTCTGGAGATAACAGCAGTGGAAAGTACCTCCATTCAAAAAGAAGTATAAGAACCACAGTACAAGCTCAGTTTACCTCTTCTCCTGGTCTCCCCAAAGTGAGTAACTATCCTGCTGATTGTAAATGTGGATTGAGAAAGGAGGTCAGAGCCAGCAGGAGGTGAAATGAAAAATTCTCCGGTCTCTCAAAGTACCACTACAAAAAGAAATGGCATGGAAGAGAAGACTAAGGCAGAGAGATGAGTTTGCCTTCATGAGTGTGAAAGCAAAATGCCTGTTTTTTAGCACTAACCTTTAACAGTTCCAGCCATTGCTTATGCAATGAATTAAGGCACAAGAGCATGGAACAGCAATTTGAACTTGCTAAAACTGAGATACTTTCAAACCAGACTTTTGATTTAGCGGTGTATTTATTTTTCATAGACAATATACACAGCAGGAAAATATTCTGTTCCGTTTAACATCAACAATTCTACCATCTCAATATAAGCAACTCAATCATAAAAAACTGTCCGGATTCACACAAGGTTATCCAGAACAGGACAGGCCTGTCTACAGTCACTACCATCTTTGCAAAAAGTTGTCACATTACTCCTGCATAAATGTTTTTACACTAAATTTTGGCTTTCATATGGCAAAAATATGACAGAATTAAACTTAAAATATGCATATGTAAACATATATGAAGAAAAAGGAGAACACAGTAAAAAGCACTTTTGAGGGGATACAAATCACAAAATGTGAGCAAACACATATCCACACAGGCCACAGTTCTGTAAACATCTGTACACACAAGGCCAGAGTTCCTTCATCGTTACTATAACAGATTTTTAAAGACTCCCAAACAGCAGTTTACCAAAATGAACCAAACAAATACTGCACCGAGTGCAACACACAGAAGCTATACACCACTGAATTCTTTTTTCTCTGTTTAATTCAATACTCAGGAAACTAATATCTTCAAAATTAAAGTTATTTTGATTGTGTACATTCTTTTAAACTTGGTTATCTTCCAAATTTTGTATTGCAACAAAAGCTGCAAAAATTTGACCTACTGATCCTGGGTTAGAATTGAGACCCTTGGCTCCTATAGTTTCAAATACCAGTTGCAAAACCCAGCTCTCCTAGCTGAAGCACAAAAGACAACACTATAGTATAGCCATGAACATTATTTCCACTGCTCTGTATTCCCTGCATTAGCATGAACCCACAGTGAAGTAATAAAAAACAGCTAATATTACTTGGTTCACCAGTGAACTGGCCCACATTTTTTGAAATAATGTGGGTTAAGAGTAGAAGCTCTCAGATACAATACAACCAGAAGGTTCTGTTTAAATCCAAATCACTTTCAAGGTAGTGACAGGACTTTACCTGCAGCATTTCCCACGTGGCATCCATTTTCTAGTCCAACAAAAACAACTGGTTTGGTCTTTTTAAATAAATAACTTTATGAAGCACTTGAAGCAAAGCCTGCATCACCTAAAACTTGAATGAGAAACAGACATTCCCAAGTTTTCACTTCTATTATAAAAATTAATCAGGATAAAATTTAAACCTATGATGTTAATCATCCAGTGTTAGTAGCAAAACATTCCTTTTATTGCCTCCTTTAGTTGATTGCATCTTATTTTTAAAACATCTGCATTTCAATATGATATGAGTAAGGTGCATTGCCATGGCAGATAAATCTTACCCATGCTACAAGAATGAACAGAGGCAGCTAGTGGCACAGACAGATAATTTTTAAAAGGCTTTGGATATGGCCTTGCACCCACTGTTGAAGGCTTCTCCTGATACCTTTGAGAATGGTACAAAACAAAAATTATTTAAAGATACAACACAGATTCTCATTTTACTAAGCATTACATTGCTGTCATTATGAAAAGAAAAAAGCATGCCCGTAAGTGGTATCCCTGATCTACAGTTACACAGCCCACTGAGACCATTCCAAATCCTTTTCATTAACGGTCTTATGAGGACAGGATTCCTCCCAAAGCAGGACATCCTGCCTCTAGGATGCATAACATTCAATTTATTTAAAAAGAAACTGTAAGCACCTAGGCAGATATATTCCTAAATTTTAACCTTTGAAAACATTTCAGTTTGTTAAAAGCCTGCTAAAAATAAAAATGAAACAAAATGCACAATGAAGTCTCATATTTTCTTTAAATATCAGATGTGCACGCTAGCAATAAAACTCAATTCAATTTTCCAGGTCATAGTTGTATACTGCATTTTACTTTCCTAATCTGTCTTGCATTCATATTTGATTAAATACAGCTAGCTAGTAAGAATTAGTCTACCCAAACCCGAAAATATTTCAGCACTGTAGAATTTGAGCTCAAAAATCTTCCTAGGAACAAACATTTTGATTTGTCTCAGTGGAAACAGGTTCAGGTTTTGATCTCTTATGGTTCCTCCTCTAGATGAAATTTTACCACATGTGCAACCAAAAATTGTTACAGCCTTGACCAACAGATCTTTTTTTCTTGAATGTATCCGGAATTATTTGGCATCTGCTCTTCACAATGCAAAAGCAGGGGTTTTCGTCCCTTGCCTTTCCATCCAGGTTACCAGACTGAAGAATGGTCAGTGCCAGACTCACTGAAAACAAAACTTGGTAAGTAGCCCACCCCTAACAATTACACTTGTGGAAACCATAATTTCTAGAAGTACAACCAGCAAAGGTATCCATTCCAATTTAAATATCTGAATCAGAGCCTGAAGGGCCAGTAGTTTGGAAAAGGTCTTACTTTCATATAAACAGAGCAATCAATGGCATAAGAAGTATAAAATCTCAGTTCCGTCATGTACCAATGAATCTTTTTAATAAACCCATTTTGGCTACTGGAAAACACACGTATTTGGGGGAAATGGCTTTAAAAGTATGACATTTACCTGCTCTAAAACATTCCTTCCTTTGGAAGTGGATATATGAAATGGAATTACGTTAGCCACATTGAAAGAACAAACTAAACACATGAAATCTTTGCTGATGTTGGCACCAGGTTATTCCAGCTCCCACTCAGGAACCTCAGAGTTTTTCTAGGACAACAGTCCTAATGCTGGCAAAGTCCAACCAGCCTGCAATCAGACAGGTGAACTTTGTTCTTTGTCCTACTGTACCAGAAAACTTGTGTCTCCTGAATCACGGGCAGTTTGATTTTGATTGTAAGCTGTCTATCTATTCTAACAGTATGAATCTAATTATTTGGCCTTATTGTAGTGTGCTGGCAGAGTTTTCCTTAAAGAATTCTGCTGGTTTTCCTGGCTGGCTTGGAAAATTAAGAAACTTCTGCGAGCAAAGCAAACAAATGCACAAAACAAAGCAGATGCTCTTGGTGCATAGTAGATGAAAGCTTTCAGCTACCGAGACATTAATTATTTTCAGCAAATAAGTCATCTGGGTAAAGTTGCTTGTTGTAGTAAAGATTTTGCATTCCTCTACTGAGTTAATCTCATCTTGAAGCACTCAGCATTTATTGACAAAATAAAGAACACATTTTTTTCTTGCAACTACTAAAAAGAGAGTAAAATCATGAAGTGAAGCCAACATCTTTTTTCTGTAGCATCCAGAGAAGGCAAGAAAAGGAGGTTTTCAGGTTTTTCATGCCACTTGTAAGACATTCTGAGCATACTGACATACTCAGCAATGGCAGGGGGCTGTCTTTTTACAATGGTCAGCCTGGAGTCTTTAGCCCTGAATATTCAAGAATCAGCTTTTTAAAAGTACTTGTATTATTTATTACTTTATGTAAGACAAGATTATGATGACTAGAAGACACAAAGATCACTTGCATTACACAGCAGTCATACAATGGTGCAACATCATTCCCCAGGCGGTGGTATATTTGTATCTAGGACTTCAGGGTTCAGGATCAACAGAGAACTCTCAAGAACTACCATAAACAGCTTTCTACAGAAAGAATGCTTCACATCTCACTGTGTTAATGCTCTAGCTTCTTATGAGGGTAAAAGCCTAGTTCAAATACAAACCACAGATTATAAACACCAAAAGGTGATAGATATGCCACCAGAAGGGAACCTCTATTAGCAACCATCAGTAGGAAATACAACCACAGTTTTCTAAGAATTTCGTATTCACATCTGGTGATGAGATCTTTATATAATATCATCAGTGACACTCTGAATGAGTACAGTTTCACAGGTGTAAATCTTTGGTTCTACATGATATTGTATTTTAAGAGGGATGTATAAGGCGTGATTTCACAACGTAAATATATTACCTAATGTATGCTTTGCAGACCAGCAAAGGACAGCCTCTAAAAATTGTTGGTTTACTTTTTAAACAACATCTCATATTTCAAGGAATGGAAAAGCATTCTTTTTAAAATCAAATTACTTTGAATATTTCCAGTAACAGAATAAAGTCACCTGAGTCCAGATTCTGGATTGACCATGCCCACCCGAGGCATGATCTCCAAAAGGCAGGTGGTTTGGCTGCAATGGGTGTGTGTGTTTTCTGCATGTGTGTACATGAGGAATGTGGACTGCAAAAATACATCCTCCTTTGTTAAACCACTTCAAGTTGCACAGAGGATTTTCCCACATACTGTAGTGCTCAAGCAACCAAATTTGCATCAGAGGGCCCACTGTACTAATTGCTGAAGCATAGATTGGGATACTCTCACAGCAACAAAAAACTTTAACAGAAGCAATGGGAAAGGGATACAGAAAATAAAGTGAGAGTTGCATTTCTCCATTTTGGCATAGCAGTAATATCCCCCAGAATGGGAAAAGTGGATATCCAATTCTCAAAATTAACTACTGGGTAATAAACTACTGCTGTGACTGTGGCTTCCTTTCACTGGTGACAGGTATCACAGTACAAATGGAAGATTAGAGAAATTAAGTTTTAAACACTCTTCCAAAACTGCAGGGCTGAACAAATGAGCAGTACAACAAAAAGAGTTTGTGCTGAACCTTGCTCTCAGTATGCATGAGCCCTTTATTTGGGTTCAGTATCACAGAATCATAGAATAAGATGGGTTGGAAAGGACCTCTGAGATCATCAAGTCCAACCCTTGATCCACTACCACCGTGGTTATTAGACTATGGCACTCAGTGCCACATCCAGTATTTTCTTGAATACCTCCAGGGACAGAGAATCCACCACCTCCCTGGGCAGCCCATTCCAGTGCCTGATTACCCTCTCTGTAAAGAACTTCCTCCTGATATCTAACCTAAACCTCCCCTGGCAGAGCTTGAGACCATGCCCTCTTGTCTTACTGCTGGTTGCCTGGGAGAAGAGACCAACCCCCACCTGGCTACAACCTCCTTTCAGGGAGTTGTAGAGAGTGATGAGGTCTCCCCTGAGCCTCCTCTTCTTCAGGCTAAACAACCCCAACTCCCTCAGCCTCTCCCTCATAGGACTTGTGCTCAAGTCCCTTCACCAGCCTCGTTGCTCTTCTCTGGACCTGTTCCAGCACCTCAATGTCCTTCCTGAACTGAGGGGCCCAGAACTGGACACAGTACTCCAGGTGTGGCCTCACCAGCCCTGAGTACATGGGCAGAATCACTTTCCTGCTCCTGCTGGCCACACTGTTCCTGATACAGGCCAGGATGCCTGTAATTGCACCTTAGTCCATCCCAGAAAGAAGTACAAGGATAATATGATCCTGATACAAAGAACCCAATGGTTTAGCAACTGGAATTCTCCTCCACATCCCAGATGCTCACAACATGCCCACCCTTGTCTAAAATCTCAGTTACAAGTCCTCCACAGAATTAATGGATCAGTTAAGGTGAAGGTCTATCTCCCACTTTCTAACTTCTCATGACAAATACAATCTACTGAGGAGCAAAACTGCCCACAAGGAAAACAAAGCCTAATGACAATAAGAGATGGACGGTCCCAGAGCTGGGCTTAGGGATGACAGGACTTTCTTAAGGATATCTCCAGGACCAGTCTCGTGTAGAAATGAATACAAATTTACTTCTGTATTTCACAGAATTGCAGGATCATAAACTTCCTTAGGTTCTGAGAGAGATGTGGAGGTGGTCTAGTTCAACACCTTGTTCAAAGCAGGTCGCTCAGGGACTTGTCTAGCTGGTTTGAATTACTCCAGCAACAGAGTTTCCACAACTTCTCTGGGCAACCTGACTATAGCTGATTTGGATTTAGTGCTCTCCCTGCCAGGAGTTCCTCAAACAGACACCCACACAATACATTTGATTGCTAACACACAGAAGAAAACCTAAACACACAGCTAAAAACCTTTTTGATGTTTTCAAAAAGGGAAAATGGACTGAGACTATACATGCGAAATTTGGGAAAGTCTCAAAGGTTCACAAATATCTCAAGTCACACAAAGAGAAATCTCACACATTGACTTCTCAGGTCTTAGAAACCCCACTTACTACCCACCTGACCTGTAGTACACAATGTACTACAAATGCCCTACCTTTTCTTTTCTTTCTGCATCTAGTTACAAACATATTGATGGACTTTGCAATTCTGTAAGAGAAAAACAGAATTCTCCTGCACAGCTGCTTATCCACAGCAGTGAAAAAAATCCCTGGAAGATTCCTGTGATCTCTATAGTGAGGCAAACAACCAGATTTAAAATACATAAAAAAATAAATATATAATAATTGATTTCTTGGACTCATTTTTTGCAAAATTATTTTTCTCAGTTATAGATTTATATTCCAAACATCTAGAATATTTTCACTTCTGAATTTATTTGTGAAAGGAGGTTGTTATACCACAAAATGAGAATAGTTTTCACTTAAAAATAATTCATTTCAGATCTAATACATCACCAACGGAGATGTCCATTTAAGCAGAAGAGTTGATAGGTTTATGACAAGCTATTGTGTACTTTTCCAGATGATGGTAACACACTGACAGCTTTAAAGAAGTAGATGTGTTACTGCAAGGTTTATTGTCTAAGCAACAGCAGCCTTCTGCCTCTGCAGCAATTTAACAGCTTACATTTACAGTTGATTATAACGTCTATTAAGTTCCAACATTTCATAATCATCTCAGAGACTATGAAAAATAGCATCATCTGTCTCAAGCCCTCTCCTGTAGATACACTACTTTTCTAAAAGTCTAAAAGACAACACATGCTAATTCTTTCTCCTAAAACATCTATTCTTGGTTCTTTAAAAATATTTCAGATAGCACTATTTTATTTTCCTCTTCAGTAAGTTGTGTCAGCCAGTGGAGCATAATTCATCGTCAGTCTAAGGAGTTTACAGTAACCTTTCTTTTTGTAAGCAGCAGAACCAGCAAATCTTTATTTCTTCTGTGTTTGGAGGCAAAGCTTATTTGCAGATTCAGTGATAAGGGACAAAGCCCTTTTTTCTCACACACCACCTGTAACTTGCTGTCTCTGGCCATTCAGACATTCCTTGTGAAATTTAACTGCAGTGGAAAAAAGAGGGTTTACAGCATATGCACAAATACCATCTTGGAGCCATTATTTCCTTAGGAATCTATGCTTAAAAACTGGATTTTTTAAGAATGAGTATTAAATTCAACCCAACAGTGTCTTCAAAAACTGATGGCAAAACATAGCACCCAGGAACAGCTTAAATGAAAGTAGCACTCTAGTTCTCAAAAATCATACAACTTTATAGTCTGCTTTAGCAATGACCTTAGTCAGTGAAAATAATCTGCCATTCTGGGGGCAGATTACACTTATATACACCTATTTCACTTTCATATCATCATCCAGAACACTCACTGTGTTCACTGGGCTGCAACACTTTCAAGTGTGAACAGATTGATTAACAACCAGAAATCTGAAGCAAGCTGCCATTGCATTTCACTGTAGATGAGCAGGGATTGCTGGAGAGACTTTGTAGAATCAAACCATACATGCACAGAGGGGTTGTGCAACACAAACTGCACATTTCAATGGGGGTGATCCTGAGCAGAAGACTGAGAGTCATTGCTTTTTAAAGGTCTGCTTTTTCAGAGGTATTGGAGCTATGACAGCAATGATGATAGTTTTTTGAAACAGTAGAAACGCACAGAAACAACGAGCTATTTCAAAGCCAGAGATGTCGATGAACTGAAATATTCAAACACAAGAAACCAAATCCCAATTCCTAATCATTAAAGGTCAGACAGCTACTCTCTAATTATATCCTAGAAATTCTTGTGGCAGTCATCGAACAGCAGGTTTGTGATAGAGCAAGAGAAGCTTTCCCAACTTGTACAATAATACCATGATCTTTTACCTATGCTGTCTCAAGATATATAACAAGCAAGATAGGATATCTTGCTTCACAATATATTAATATATTAAACAATGTTTTTCTGCTTTTATTTCTGTTTGAAACCACATTTTCATACACCTGTTTCTCAGATTTGTACCTTAAAAATATTGTTCTCCTTCTAAAAGGAGTTACTAATTTTTAGAAAAAAAAAGGCTAAGTGAGAAAAATCAGTTGCTTACCTACATCCCTTCTCAACTGCAAATGCAGAAGTAGCAATATAAGGTCATTAGTCAGCAGTTAGGTACCAAAAAAATTAACTTAGATTACCTACTTAATTCATTTTCTGTGGTCTAGATCACTCCCTAAAGTATATAAATATCCTTGTAATGCATATGCCCCAAAATCATTGTAGATGATATCCAATCACCCATCAGCATGGCCTAAGCACATGTCACACTTACTTAAGAAGGTAATGTCTGCCTCAAGAGGAGCATATGTTCTGTGCCGTGTTGCAGTCACTATGAAACCTTTCCTCTTGTAAAGTGGTAGAGAAAATATCACCTAAACCCTCAAAATCTTGTTGGTGCAGTATTTAATGCTGCTTCAGTAGGTCTTAGATGCTCCTGAAGAAAAAAAAGTTGAGGCTCTTTAATATTTTTTGACACAGACCTAAGTTTTTTAGGTTAGCTTTCATTGGCAAGTATATAATTGACATGTTAGAGAATCCCTATTTATTGTGCTAAAATTGGGTGCAAACTGTCCAAAGCATAAGTAAACCCAAGTGACAGGTTTATGTCTACTAATACAACTGCTAAAATGAGAAAGGCTTATAAGCTACCACCCCACTTTCTCCCTTGATTTTTATACCTACTTTTCCTATTTATGCTACTAATACATAAGAAGCCTGGTGGCTTTCATAAACCTTTAGACTGTAAATCATTCACACTCACAACAGGGTCTGCCAATATTTGCAAAGTAAACAAGACACATCCACTCTGGAATCTCTGCGCCCAGTGTCAACACCGCCAGCCACCTCCCACCACCCTTCCTCCCTTACCACAAACAACACCTTAACTTCATTAATTGCCCCAGGTAAAGCATTGAGGGCAGTTCACCTCATAAGGTACAATACAGCAAGGAATGATGTAATAGAAATCTGGTAAAAACATTTCAAATGCTTCAGAGCCTTGTCTACAAACTCGCCCTTATGGAGAGAGGCTTCCTCTGGTTGCCCCCCAAACTCAGATAAATGTGAAGGCACATCCCAACATGAAGCTGCATTGCTTTACATAACTTAAACTACACTAAAATAAAATAACAGCATTAATACCTTCAATGTGATTCATTATGAAAATATACTCTATTGGATAACTAAACATTTGACATTAAAGAATCTCCTTTTTCCTCTCAGGTAAAGACAGTCTATAAAAAATTAAATACATTAGAAGGTTAAACATAAGAGTAGAGGTTTTTTTAATGTATTTCAAAATCAGATATACTATAAAGTTACAATCTGCTCACTTTTTCAGCATAATGATATAGAAATAGATGTTTTATGTGTAACATAAGATGATCAGATTTGATGTCACATTTAGAAAGAAAAAGAGGTTTAACATAAAACGTCTTAATTTTAAAAAGGTCCACCTACAGCAAAGCAAATTGTGGGTACTTCTGCACTTGCCATATCATAGACATACAAATATATCAGTTTATGAAATTACCATCTCAGTAGGTAAGAAACTAGAAAAGCCAACATACCAGCACTTCCTGAGCTTGCTACTAATTAAATCATATGCATACAGGTTCAACCCAAGGATGATCAAAGTTAATGAAAAAAATTGCAATTTAATGTGATGAACCATGGATCAGTTCCAGACAGCTAGCTGCTACTCCATCCTCTTTCGTCTTCATCAAAAAGCACTCCAGCAGGGTAAAAGTGAAGAGGACTCCATATAAGTCTACAGATTTTGAATTTCCCCTCAGATCTGAACTTTAAATTAATAATTTGACAGTTAACAACATTACATACAATTAAGTAACTTTTTCCATAAAGGTGTATTAGAGGCTACTCCAGGTTTTGAAGGAAAACAGACTCCTATTATTGCTACATCAATACCTTTAAAAGATTTCAACTATTTCTTTCATACACAGCTTTACCTTTATTATACATTTATTTATGTGTCATATTGCTCACCCCTGCAACAATATATTGCCATATCTGAGCATGGAAATATACCGGAATACTTCCAATATACTGGAAATAGAGCACTAAATTTATAAGGCTTCTGAACATTAACAGAAAGATAAACTGGTGTCATCTAAAGTCAAAAGAAATAAAGAATGAGTGCATTTCTTGTTGGAACAGGCTTTTTCTTTTTTTTCTAATCAAATCCATGGCATTCAGGTTCAAAAAGTTCTGTAGATATAATCAAAGAGGTCTGCTCTTAGCACCTTCTTCTGTTTCATGTTAGAGAAACGTACTATGGAAAGGGAATTATATTACTACAACTTTTATTACCACACCTTAGGCCTCCTTTGCTGTAGCTACTCAGAAGCCCTGGACAGCTATGCCTTCGTGACCAGGGAGTCAGAGCTGCAGGATTTTATTCCCATGCATTGAAAAATCATCCCTCATGGAGCCCTAAAATCCTGAACTGGAATGTGAAATGATTCCCCAGTCTGCTTCACTCCCTCTCACTCAACCTCTGTCATAGAGCAAAGAGACAGATGTCAGAAAACGGTGACTGAAATCCCTACGACCTTTCTTCTCTTTCACTTTACCAGCAGAGCCACTTTCAGGCATCGAATTAAAAACAATACCAGCAGGGCTTTTTTTACTGGGTCCAGACATGTAAGAAACGGTTCTAGATTCAGCTCTTGATTGAATACAGGCACAGCTGCAGAATAACATGGATTATTATAGTTTAAAATGCTGTGAGTAAAAAGTGAGTCCTATAAATTTACTACTCTTGAAAGAAAAAAAAGAGACTTTCTTCTACTTTAAAACACTACTGTCAGCTCACTCTCTCTCATAAGAGCCTACTATCTCCAAAATGTGCAAATGGGACCTACAACTCTTACTAAGACGTAAATTCTATTTAATCCAACAGGTTTTCTTAGATAATGTAAAAAACTCTTTTTTTTTTTTATGATTCCCTATCTCTGCAGCTCTTTTCCTGTTGACTGAGTGAAATAGAAACCAATGACCAGGGTTTTTTTATTCTTCCATTTATTTGCTAGGGATTTAGGTTGTTGTGTTCCCTTACAGCTAATGGGGTCTAGAAGCAGAAGATCCCTTTATCTCTCAAGACCTATTAACCCAAAGTCTTAGTATATATTTGCAATTCTAGCCTATGTTACAGCAAACAAAATCTGTCTAGAAACTCTGTATCATCATTTACATTCGATCCCCAATCACATGGGTTTCAAAGACAAATAAAGCATGGAAAAAAAAAAAAGTATAGGGAAAAGCAGCTAGCCTACACAGAGTGTGGTACTGACTTGCATGTTGTAAAAGAAAAAAACAAACAACTCACCACATCAGTTTCTAAACGATTTAACCTACACAAAATGCTGGACTTACATGAACAGCAAAATTTGCAAACAATAAAGACAGCTCTGCCAGCAAGTCTCTCACAATCACAGTATCTGTCTCAATACAGTTGGTCTCACAGCAATACAAATTTGAGAAGGTAAAACAAAAATGAAGTAAGATTGCACTGCTAAACATTTTCAGTTTGGTTTCCTTTCCTATGGTCTTTTTAGCAAACTTATTTACTATAATTACCTATTTTTTTTAACCACTTTGCTCTTATTTACTTGATTCCAGCACTGAAATTTACCACATGTAAATGGATAAAGTATTTCTTCTCCTAAATCCCACATGACATTAACAAGCCTGTGTGCTGCCTCCTTAGTTTTCCAACACACTGCTGAGCTGCAAGATGAAAGACTTACTCTGCTCTTTTAAGGACAAGCGTACCCAAGAAGACACACAAGAATTAACGACCTAGGCAACCTCCATTAACAAGCTTAAAAATTTTACTTTGCATATTCTACAGTTACGAATGTATATGGGTTACCAAAAGACAGAAAACCTGATGCGTGAATATTCTACTTATATTATGAAACATTTTCTGTAACTGTAGCTAAATAAATGCATTTATTATGTTTAAAGCCTTAGGATAAAAAAAAAGTAGTTTTTTTGCTTAAAAACATTTCAACTACAACAACTGACAATGATGCTGATAAATATTCATGACAAATTTTATTATTAAAAATGCTCGATTTTAAGTTCTGCCTGTTCAAATAAATACAAGTCAAATTTCAAAAAGCATTTGCTTAATCCTGGTCTAATTTCCTGATACAACTGTTCTCCAGTTGTGGTAAAAGTTGACAGCCAGGATTAATTCATAAGTATTCAGGCAGACCTACCTTGTAACACTGTATTTGATCACATCTGAACATGACTGTCTTTACAGCCTTCAGGAGGTGCTGACATCTCCTATAACTTCTTAAAGAAGAATTAGTTCCAAAATATTCTGTGGCAAGTAAAGCGAGGTAAGCATGACTTAAAATATAGATTTAAATTGTGTCTCCATCCAGTCCTGCTACCACCAGAGTAAAAAAAAAAAAAGTTGGAAAGTGCTACACTAAAAAGAACAAGACAAGTATCACTAACTTCTTTCTTTGCCATTAATGCTAGAAAATAGGATATATTTGAGTTCATGGCTCACAACACCCTAGGATAATGGGCTCCCGAGTAGCTTCATGTTTTAACATCTTTAATATTACTGGGTAACATCTCCTATAAGACTTTCCAATATTGATATACTTAGACATAATGTTGATATACTATATAACGTTGATATACCAGACAAAGCCCAGCAGAAAGAACAAAAGAAAACCTTTGTTTGAAAAGTCTTGAGAAAGCCACGTCTGTTATTTATATCAGAGAACGTTCTGTGACACCAGTCACTTGCAAGTTGCACTTCCCTCTAGAGCAAGCCTCAGTGAAAGAAAACCTAAGACAGAGCTTGGGATACACATCTCAGACTACGGCACACAGAAGTGTTTCTCCATCCAGTCTTTAGGTAACAAAGGCAACATCCCCTCACCCTGCATTTTAAGCCAAGATACACACACACACTGACCAAGTGAAAGAAGCTATAAAAGTCAGGGAAGAAGAGAAAATAACAACATGAAAGAATCAAATCTTTATTATTAATGAAGAATAAGATGTTATTATAGCTCAAGGTCACATAAGACAAAACAATCTTCACTTAATGCCACGTCCATTACATACTGAGAGAATAAAAATTAAAACATAATAATTGTTATTATTTTTTTCTTTAAAACCATCTGTAGAATTGCAATTTGCCACATGCTGAAAGATCATGTTCCGTACAGGCCCAGCAGGCTCTGCCACTCAGGGTCTGGAATGAGAGTAGTCAGGGGACACTGGGGTCAAATGAACTCCTAACATCACGTGAGAAAATAGGATTTGGTAGAACTTGCAATATCTCTTAAATTAAGTTTATTTAAAAAAGAATAATTTAAATAACAACACAGGGAGTCTGATAAAAGTAACTAGAATAAACAGGGTGTTACCACATATTTAGTTCAAGTCTATATGGCAGAGTTTCTGTTTGTAGAATTAATACTATATTACCAACATAACCTAACACAAGAAAACAGTGAAAAAATGGCACTATTAAAATATGTTGTGAGTGGAAGTGGGGTTGGAATAAGAACCACAATCTGTTCAAGGATGGAGAGGGACAGAAAAAGTTAACCTTTATCAAGCAACACCTCTTTTATCTGTTCAGAACAACGTTCTTTCATAAAACTTGACAAAGTTAGTGTGCCAACATAAAAAAAGCAAGCAGCTTTCCTAAGTTCATTAAACCTATATAGAGTCAATATTTAATTACCTCTTCAATATCTATTAATTTTACATGTATAATACCATATCTGTCCATTTTACAATATTATCTTCCCACTGAAAGAGCTGGTGAAATGCACTATGCAATTTTCACAGTAAGAGTAATTAGTATAATAAAATCAAAGTTAAAATCAATGTTGGGAAAAAAGCTACATTCAAAGCTAAAATAGATAAGAAAGCAATGAAAAAAATTCTTAACAAAGGTCTTGAACACTTTCTTAAAAATGAAACCAATTTTGAAATCGCACACACACACAAAAAATGAAACAAAGCACCATTAAATCTCTGTGAGGACCCGATAATTTGCTCTGTTTATCTGCTTTTGTCCATTTCAGATGCAGCACACATACTTCACCAGAAATCATTTTCAAAAAAAGGAAAAACTTAAACAATAATGAAAAGCACCTGCATAAAAATGAATTAAAAGAAACAAGGCCTGTACAGTGCCAGGGAAAAAACCAAAAACAACAACAAAAAAAGAGAACTAAACCAGCAGAAAAACCCCACAACCTGACCTTGGGCAAAACCAACACTAGGCTACAAAGCATACCTGAAAAAGCTAACCACAGAAATAGCAGTACTGGGAGATACCTAATTCAGGTCTTCAGACAGAGACCTGGGCTCTCAAAATATTCTCAGAACAGTATTTGGTATTTTAAACTATTTCTTCCCTCTTTCCCGCCTTTCAGCAGAATGTAAACCCATTCTTACAGGAAAGTTGGCAACTCCACTTCACAGGCCTGCATCCCCATCTAAACTGACACTCATTCTCAGTTTGAGGTAATACACAAATCTTTATGAAGAGACACAAACACACATTCCCTTTAGCTTATGCCATAGGGCCAGGGATGTAACAGACTGGAAGTTTGAGAGATTTGTAAAAACATAACTATTGCCCCTCCCAAGAGCTCCCTGAGCTCACTCACCATTCACCAGAGCATCCTAAGCTAGATTCTGACCTGCATCAATTATAAATGGTTTGTAATGGAAGGAGAACATAATTCTGCCACCTCTTCACACACTGAACAGCAAATTATTGCCTAGGTGGTTCGGCAAATTTCAAAAGGATTATATTCAAAGATACAGAAATACTCTGAAATAAAGCTGACAAAATTTATCCTTCGGAATTTCTTCTTTGGAAGATTATCATCTTCTATTTATTTATCTATCTATTGTTATTATTGTTATCTACCTATCTTTATGTCTCAAGTCTCGTAAGTTTCTTTGGGTTTGTATTGGGAGTAAGGAAATGGATCAATTCCATACGGAAAGCAAATTTAGATAGTTAGCATACTTGTCTTTAGCAGCTGGTGAAGGTGAAGAAAGATTATTAATTATTAAATAAATTAAATTATTAATTAAAATGGAGAAGGACTGAAAACTTGTTACTAACTAAAAAGGCTGGCACTGTTTGTGGCAAAGATGTTCAGAAAGCCAAATTTATTTTTAATTACTTACCTGCAAGCAGAGATAATCTTTCCTCAGCTCTGCTTCTTTTGCCTGTTAGTTTTAATCAGTGCTTTGTTTCTTCTCTTCAGGGACTGTCTGAAAGACAAATTTTGACACAGTCACCCCAGATATAAAAGCCAGAGACAGAAGTAAATTAAAAAAAAAGTTCTACCTAAAAGCGTGAAGGTATGTAAGGAAATACTGACAATTCAATGCTGATCTTACAAATGCATCAGAAGTGTGATATATATAGGAACATGTCCCTAACGCACTGTCACACATGGCCAGAGCTCTGAGGATATAAAACTGATAGTTACACAAAATGAAAGATAAAAATGTCAAGGATCATGAAAAACTCTACCATTACTACAATTCCTAATATGGCTACATTGTTTTCCTCATTTCAACTAAAACATTGCTCCATGGTTTTCTTTCCTCTCCAGAAATAATTTGCTTCAGCTTCCTATCCAAACTGTTGGTTCTTTAGCCGGACCAAAAGTCCAAGTTACCAGAACAAAAAGTCATATGGATGCATAGCATCATATAAAATGAAAATGTGTTCAAAGTGGAAAATCATTCCCCCTCCCCATGTCCCACAGTCAGAAAACTAAACAGACAGCCTACTTACAATACACTTAATCCTTGATGATTTACACACCCATTGTAAACCACAATTTTGCTTCAATTTTCTTTCCCTAAAAAAAATTTAAAATATTAGTTTCTTCCCCATGTCCCGTTATCAGAGGTCACACCTTTCCCCAACAGCACCTTTTCAACACGTTATACAAAAACCTTCTACTTCTACTTTACCTTGCAAAACAGGTTTTCTTATATCAGCTCCACACTGCTTTATAGCCACATGATACTTCCACACCTCCTGATACCTGGATCTAGGAATTGCTTCTATCAAATAATCACACAGGAAGTATTTATTAGAAAATGGTTAACAAAGGGGATTTTCAGGGAAGGACTCAAGCAATAGTCCATCACCTGAGTAGAGCCAGCCCCAGTATCATCTCAGATGAAAACCCATGCCCACAATCCACCGAGCAGAGGAACTGGGATGCACAAAAGCAGCAGGATGTCTTTGATTTCATATACCTGAGGCATGGGACTGGGTAATCAGAAAAAAACTCACAACACTGTGTTAGCTTTGCACCAATCTCCAGTGCTGAAGCATGGAGAATCTGGGATGAAGGCCATGACCTTTACCACCATCACATGACTGTGTGCATGCTTGTACATATATTTACACGCGTTTTTATGAATATTCACATGAACATTTACCTATGACAAAAAATAAACTCAAGAGAAGAAGGAACTTTGCTCTAGCAAAATACCTTGGATGAAATCGTGACTGGCAGTACCATTTGTAACCAACCTGCCAAACCAGAAATCACTAGTCAGGAAAAAAAGATACCAGGGTGACTACAAAGAGATTCTCAGTTGCTCTTAAACAAAATATCAGTCCTTATTTTACAGCTAAATTTGCTTCCTAAGTCAAAAATTTCAACATCCTCTAAAAGAGGGCAGAAAAAAATACCAAAATAACTATATAAGTTTGCCTGACTGGATGACAGCTATTGAGAAATATGACGATAGTGTAAATCACAGAGAAGGGAGAAGAATTAAACAACCTGACTCTAAGGAGCATAAATTAAAAACTGGGATGAACTCAGAGAAGAGGGTGGCATAGGCTGAGCATCAGAAAACATTTCTGAACATCAATACCATATGAAGTAGAATCTATTTTCCCACAGAAAGGGAAGTTATTTAAGGCTAAATTTGATAAAACACTGGAAAGCAAAGCAAAGCAAACATTTCTGAATTGATGATGCCATGGATGAGAACACTTAATTAATTCTGCCTTTTATGCTTTTCACGATTAGATCTCTGAGCAAAATTGCAGTATATCAAACAACCATGCAGCAAAAATGTTAATTTCTTGTGGGGTGTTCATTTTAAAAAATACTTTGGCTTTCATCAGCATTAAGGTTAAAAGTGTCATTCAGATTTGATGCAACTCTTACACGTTGAATTATTTCAGCACTATTGGTAATTTTAATCCTCTATTATTTATTTTCTTGCCTATTACTGTTACACAAAATTATCCTTTTAATTCTGGACTTTCATGGCATTTTTATTTCAAGCATTTCAAAGTACCTTACCAACATATGTCCACTAACAACATCTTTCAAAATCAATATGGCATACATCAACACCCAGAAGTTATCCTGTGATTGCTGAACTGTCCAGCTGCTTAATATCAGCTGCTTAACTATCAGCCAACACAGTGCCCATGAAGTCCTCTGCTGTTGCACAGTGCCACAAGAAATGAGAAAGTTAAAACTGTGGCCAAGAAGGAAAACACAATTTGGTGTTCCTTTCAGTTCAATGCCTGCAGCACAAGAGACCATGAACCAGCAAAGGTTTAGGAGCAGTGGTAAAACAGGTATTCCCTTAGAATACCAAGTATTACAACAGAAAATGCACTACTGGTTGGGATTTCGTTACCGCATTATTACTATACTTACAATCTTACTTTAGAAAATACACAACACTTTCTAAACTCTTTCTAAACTCTTTCAGTTTAGAAAGAGATGGGAAAACTCACAAAATCTGAGATAAGAGTTTCGTCATGATTTTTCCTTCCCTTTGAACTTCTAGGCAAAATTTTTCAAAATGCACAAAGAATTTAGGAGTATAGCTGAATTTGAAACATGGAAGTTTCTCCTCCTGAATAAAAATGTTCCTTTCTTTAGGGCAACCAATTAAATATAAATATTTTAAAATAGCAGAGTGAGTCAAGGCCTCCTGTTAATACCGTGGAAATCTTATTCACCGTAGGGATTGGTTAAATTATAGTTTGTTACACTCGTCACCGAAATCCCAAAATTCTTGTGATTTACGGTCCTTCTTTTAACGTTCCTACTCTGCTGTATAGGATCTCCCTGTGCACAACGCTGTCAATCAGGAACTAAAAGCAGGGAAGAAGAGAGACACCATACCACAACAGCAGGGTAAAGTTAGCAATGTTTTCATAAACTGAAAAACAATAATTAAAAGAGATGATGATAATATCACAACAATCAATTATCATTCTGACCCCCAAAGAAAAATAACGAAAACCAACAGCCGTGTAGCAGGAAAACACATGCTCTCTGAAAGTGTTCAGGGCCATGCCATAAAGCTGAAATAGTGCACCACAAGGAACTATTCGGCAACATACGACAAGACAGCAAATATGCTCCAGAGAGTAGAACAGCTGTTTCTTTTCACACCAGTCCACGGTCTCTGCAGGTATTTCATTCAAATTCCTCCTTTTCTTTTAGCAGCTACATACTTAGAAAATTAGTAAATATTCCAGGAATGAAGACTATTTTGTCCTTCTCAAAGTGCTTATTTATCCCAAGAGACGCAGAAAGGTAAGGCACACACCACCTTCCTTCCTCAGACCAAATGCTGAAAGCAAAGACTTCTGCACAAACGAACACCCACAAACTCCTTTAGACAATATGTATCACTGTAAGTAAGGAAAACATCTCTATAAAATATAATAATTAACCAGCAATAAATTTTAAACAAGAGAGGTTTGGGGACAGGGGATGGAGGAGTGGAGAATCCACCCATGTACTGATTGGTTCTGGCTTGATGACTACATTAAATTCAGGTGTGGTTTTCCCCCAGGAATAAGGAGGTAGTTAGTTATGTGGCTACTAGTGCTTCTCCATACATAGGCACAGGACACAACAATGGCCATTTGAGCTGTGTCTGCACTGCAGGCTTGCAGTGATGCACATATACAAAGGCCAGCAGAAACACGTGTACTCCAGTCACAGCAGAGGCAATGTCCACTTCCTGCATAATGACAGGACTTCTTAGACCATAATTCATTGCTTCCGAGACCATAATCCACTGCTTCCAAGGAAACATAATAACAAAATACATAAAACAATAATTAACTTTTCCAGTTAACAGTGTCAATCCAACTGCACAAAGATTACAAGTTTCTCCTAAAAATTATTCTTCCCTCCTTGAGTGTATTTTAGGTTAAGCTATGTAAAGGAGACGAGGAAACACTTCTCTCCTTTGATAGTTTTACTTTGAATTTGATAATCTATTGCATGATCTTATTTATTATTCTAAACATAGGGGGTTTCCAGGTTTCTTTAAGAGAAAAACATGGTTACCTAAAAAAAAAAAAATTAAAAAATGAAACTCACAGAAACTGTCAGGGAGATTCAGGAACAGTATTAGCACCAGAGGCTATTTCAAAATAATCTATAATTGCTTTTCAAATATTAAATCAATAGCAATCATGTAAACAAAATTTGCTTAATGCTTTCATCCCAATTACTCTCTCATCTTTTAGAGCTGAAGATCATAATATGAAAACTTTACTTCCAACAATAACTAGGGCTGTTGTAAAATTCCATAGAACAACTGCCACACATCCACAGAATGATGTCACACAACTTTGCTAAACTCTCAAATCTAAGTTTTGCTTATCCTAGTGTTGTAGTTGCTTACATTTTTCTAGAAAAATGCAACATTTCCTCTAACATTTCTAGTCTGGGCTTTGATAAAGAGATTTTCTGTGTATGGAAAACCTCCATTTCGAGAAGCCTAAATGGGCTGCTAAAGCATAACATACCTGTAGAGATGAATTTGACATAATTCCATGTGTGTCTCTACTGTTTACATTCAGAAGCAGAGAACTATTTTAGTTCTTTGTAACAAACTGTAAATTACATTAGATGTACAACTGACACAAGTAATAATACCCACATACAATAAAATTAGTTTAGTTAATAGCAGCAATTGAAACACTTTTGCCAGAGACATGTAGAATATCTACATGATAGATATTTATACATCTATTATATAAAAAGCGTACCGTGGAGAAAGTAGGAACCCTGTCATGATTATAAATACATTGTATTATTAATAACGTTAAAAAATCAGTATTAAATATACCTACAGCACCATACCTGTAAGGTACAAAATTAAGTTTATTCTGCAGTGACAATACTTTCTGCAGAGGAGGATGCTAGGTATGTGCTGTTTCCAGCAACAAAAGGATCAGAATGCCTCTGGTATAAACAGTAAAAGAAGTTCTTAAGCAGAAAAAGAGGCCCAGCCTCACAGCAGAGAGGAAAGACCAAAAATTAGCAAATAAACAACTAGAATCTACTTTTTAAATGGCTTTGGTCTGTTGTTCTGTGGACTGTAAAATACACAGGCACTTGTACACTGATTCCTGACTTTGTCCTACCCTTTCCAAGGCCAGTTTCAGCACACATGGGGTCTGTGTGTTAAAGTTACCCAACGTTCAACAGAGTTATTAATTTTCTGAAAACGTGTACAAATGGAGAACCTTAGAGGAGGGCACTGATAAAACTCATGTGGTCATTTCTCAGGGCTGTGAAAGAAGCAAGAAAAGGAGTTAGGAAATGGAGATTTCCCATTGAAATAAAAGCACAGAGGCAGGACATCCTTGCTAACCTCTGTCAGAGGCTCTCGCTACTTAAACAGCAACTGAACTATAACTATACAAGTCAAGCTGGTTTAAATAGCAGAATGCATCTTAAAATGGGATATTGAGAGAGGAACAACTCACATGACACTGTAACACACTCAGGCCCAGCACCCTAGCACTGACTAGGGTGAACACTGACTGCGAATGTCTGAAGTGATTTCACAGTATCACAGTATTTGTTGGAAGCGACCTCTGGAGATCTCCTAGTCCAACCCCTCTGCCAAGGCATAGTCATCTAAAGCAGGTTACACTGGGGTGACACATCCAGGTGGGTTTGGAATGTCTCCAGAAAAGGAGACTCCACAACATCCCTGGGCAGCATGTTCCAGTGCTCTGCCACCCTCAGTGTAAAGCTTTTCCTCATGCTGAGGTGGAACTTCTTGAGTTTATGTCCATGGCTCCTCATCCAGTCACTGAAAAGAGCCTGGCACCCTCCTCTTGGTATCCGCCTTTGAGATATTTATATGTATTGACGAGGTCCCCTCTCAGTCTTCTCCAGTTTAAACAGGCAACACTTCTGCACTCTCCTCATAAGAGAGATACTCCAGACTCCTTATCATCTTTGTAGCCCTCCACTGGACCCTCTCCAGTACATGAACACTGACTGCAAATGTCTACAGCGATTTCGATGCAATCCCCTGGCACACATCACTTGTTGCTAGTTTCCAGCCCCGGACCCCATCCCACCGCGTGTGACATCAAGTGCGGGGTGGGCACCTCCACGCTGCTGCCACCGACCAGCGTCTCTTAGCGCTGCTTTCGCTTTCCCCGTCGCTCGGGCCTTCCCTCCCCGTCTCGGGCCTTTCATAGGGGCACGGCCGAGCCTACAGGAGCCTCGAAGCAGGTCGCGCCTTGTGCCCCCGCCGGAGCTGCCGGGCAGGCCCGACCCGGCGGGACCCCCCCGAGCCCGCCGCCCCCGGGGTTGCACCGCCTGGGGACGCGCCTTCTCCCCGCCCCGCCCGGGCCTTACGCCGGGCCCGGGCCGAGCCGCCTCTCACTCACCGCCGGCCCTGCGGCCCTGCTCCCNACGGCCGACCCTACGGGAGCCTCGAAGCAGGTCGCGCCTTGTGCCCCCGCCGGAGCTGCCGGGCAGGCCCGACCCGGCGGGACCCCCCCGAGCCCGCCGCCCCCGGGGTTGCACCGCCTGGGGACGCGCCTTCTCCCCGCCCCGCCCGGGCCTTACGCCGGGCCCGGGCCGAGCCGCCTCTCACTCACCGCCGGCCCTGCGGCCCTGCTCCCGCCGCGGCTGCGCCCGCCCGGCGCGGGAGGCGGGAGGGCGGGGAAAAGGGGCTCCGCCGCCAGAGGAGCCGCCCCGGTGCCGGCAACATGGCAGCGTCCAGCCGTGCCCAGGTGCTGCGGCTGTACCGCGCCCTGCTGCGGGAGAGTCAGCGCTTCGGCGGCTACAACTACAGGTGTGGGGAAGGGCTCCCGGGGGCGGGGGCGGTGGCACCGTGTCTCCTTGCGGAGGCGTGGGGGTCCCGGCGGCGCTTGGGGCAGGGCCGCGGGCGTGGGGCAGTGCGGAACCCGGGGAGCGTGTGGGGGAGCCGAGCCTGCCGTGGAGACGGGAGCGACAGCGGGACACGCACCGTCCTGGGCCCGGCTCGGAGCGCAGGGAATGGGCAGCCCCCGGTCCCTGTGCCAGACCCAGGGCTGTCTCAAGAGCACCAGGGCATGGGCCTGCTGTAAGAGGAAGGGACAGGACAGAGACTGTCCTAACCTGGAGTCTGGAGTACTGTGTCCAGTTCTGGGCTCCCCAGTCCACGAACAACAAGGACCTACTGGAGAGGGTCCAGCAAAGGGCTGCAAAGATGTTTAGGGGTCTGGAGCATCTCTCTTATGAGGAGAGACTGAGGGAGCTGGGCCTATTTAGTCTGGAGAAGATTGAGAGGGGATCTCATCAATGCATATAAATATCTTAAAGGCAGGTGTCAAGAGGATGGTGCCAGACTCTTTTCGGTGGTGCCTAGAGACAGGACAAGGAGTGATGGCCATAAACGAAAACACATGAAATTCTCCGTCAATGTGAGGAAGAGCTTCTTTACATTGAGGGTGGCAGAGCACTGGAACAGGCTGCCCAGAGAGGTCTCTCTCTTTGGAGATGTTCCAGACCCACCTGGACATGTTACTGTGTAATCTGCTCTAGGTGACCCTGTTTTGCAAGTGGCGTTGGAAGAGGTGATCTCCAGATACCCCTTCCAACACTAAATAATCTGTGACCTTGATGAAATTCTTGTCTAGTCTGGCTGCTGCCTCTCTCCTGGAAGGGGAGAGCCAGAGCCAGGCTGCAGCCAAACTCTGGCACCATGTGCTTTGTCCAGGCTCAGAGTGCTGCGTGCAATGGGAGCAGGGTTCACTCGTCCTACCACACAGGATGCTACACTGCCTGCCTGGCTGCTTGCCTGCCTTCTCTGGTTGTCAGTGAAAGACACGCACTAGTTTTTGGCAAAGTTTAGGCATAAGCCTGTTGTCTGTTAGATAATCTGCTAGTATACAGGGGGTGCTACCCACCAGCACTGCAAAATTGCATTGTCCACTGGTAGTTTATTCACTTTTCCACTCAACTGGACCACAGGCAGAGACATGTGAGCTATTTTTGCAGTGAATCATCTCCAGCTGGGAAGAACTGGAAACAGACGCCTCTGAACTTGCATAACCATGGTGCACTCTCTGCTCTTCAGGGCACAAGTATTCCACAAACCTCAGGTGCAAGGGAGTGCCCTAAGAAAGACTATGGGGCTGAAATTGAACTGGCACTAATAAACCTTCATTGCCAACGCAGCAGTGTGCATTTGCATCATGTCCCTTTGCTGTAAAGGCCTCCTCCTGCTCTTCACTGTCCTGACTATCCCAGGTTGCCCTGTTTCTGGCTAGCAAAGAAAGGATTGTATGTAATGAAGATGACTTGAGGCCCGTGAGGTGTGCAGTTGGTGAATAGCCAAATGAAGCTCTTGTTTGGGCCACACCATGCTTTCTGCAATGGGTTTGTGCTGGGGGGGGTGTGGGCTTAAGCAGCTGGACTGCAAAGCCTTTTGCAGAGGACATTGAGTTTGAAGGCCTGAGACCAGGCCCTGAGAACAGAGAGAGCAAGCAGCAGAGGAGTACACCATTCCCATGAGAACAGATAAATGCACTGACAGGGGAGTGTACCATTCCCTTGGGAGCAGAGAAACATAGGTATGCACTAATTGTGTTTTCTCTTACTGTAGTCAATGTTATTATCTGATACACTTTCACAGAAAGCAAAACTTTCTCAAGGTAGAATTCACCAATGAGTAATGTGTTAGTGTGCATTAGGTAATAAATATCCAATCACTGAGGGACACAGCTGCTGGGGATTTTGTATTTAATATCATTATCCGTGTGAGAATAAAGGCTTTTTCTCTCATTTATTTTTGGTGACACCACTTTGTTGCTGTTCCTGCCTGCTGCCTCAACATTCTTATTGCAACAGGGGTGAGCAGGGAGGAAGCAAGCCAGCATCACCTCACTGGTTGTACCAGTAACTGGTGGCACCAGCCACACAGACCATGTATGGACCCCTTGCTCTGCTCAGCCCTTTGCTGCTGGATCACAGGGAACTTGGGAAGTTGTTGTACTCTCTTGCCTATAAACCATACACAGAGCTCAGGCCCCCACCTCAGATCCCCCCAAAATGAAGTATGTAGCTGGTTTACTGGCAAATTTTAAAGGCTAGAAAACATAAGATATATGTTTACCTTGCATGTCTGATTTTTGACACCACATCAAAGTGCAAGTTGTCTCTTTCCTTAAAGGAAAGATCTCAGTTTTTGGTGGGTCTGTCCTTAGACACTATAAAATCAGCAACCATATTAAATCTTGTGGCGTATACACATTTGTGAGCACTAAAAGCAATAGCACTTTCTAGGAAGAAATGATCGGCAGCTCTTATATTTAGAGATCTGCTGGGATGATAACAGTTCTGCCTCGGTGTTCATGCCACGCCCATAGGTAAAATGGACACCCTGTTAGCTTCTTCTGTGCCAAGATAAGGAATCCTGCCATGTCCTCAGGGCTGCTGTAATGTGATATGGCAATACACTGGAGTTAACCTAAGGACTTCATAAAGAACCAACTTGTAGCAAAGTAGGAAGTATTAAAGATTAATATTATTGATTTGTGATTTCAGATAGAGAATGTCAGAACATTTTATTATTGCAAACAGTGCATATTTGTAAGTGTACGTCTGGAGTATGATCAGCTAATTGTTGTCTCCTTATTTGCTTACTGTGCTTTTTCTCCTAATTTTGTTGCCCTGGTTTAACCTGGGACACAGCTAAACACCACACAGCTGCTCGCTCACTCTCTGCTCCCCAGTGGGGTGGAGGAGAGAATTGAGTTGGGGGCAGGGGGGAAAAGTAAAATTTGTGGGTTGAGATGAAGACATTTAATAGGACAAAAAAATTAATGGATAATAGAATCAGAATATACAAAACAAGTGATGCACATACAGTTGCTCACCACCTGCCAACCTGAGCATGACCAGTTCCTGAGCATCAGCCCTCAGATAGCTTTCTCCCTAGTTCATATACTGAGCATGACACCATATTGTATGGAATATCTTTTGGGCCAGTTTGGATCATCCTGGCTGTATTTTCTCCCAGCTTCCTGTGCCTCTGCCTACTTGCTGGTGGGTTGGTGTGAGAAGTTGAAAATTTCTTGACTAAGTGTAAACCTTGCTTACCAACAGCTGAGACATCAGTGTGTTATCAACATCACTCTCATCCTAAATCCAAACCGCAGCACTATTCCAGCTACTAGGAAGAAAATTATCTCTATCTCAGACAAACCAGGACATGTGTACATATAGATTGTAGTGGAAAATTTAGTATTTTTCATTTATGATTTCCCTGGCAAATATATTCTGTGTGTCATCTAGTAGTGTCGGATTTTCTTTGACCACCTGGAAGAACTTGAGCAGTAACTGTGAAGAACAGCATTCATGTCTTAGAGTAACTGACCACTGTCAACCTTCAAAATAACACAGGAGCATCTCCAGAGTCCTGAAGTAAATATCACAGAGTGTTTGGAGGCCCAGATGTATAGGCCAGGTTTTAATATCAGGGAGAGAGAATTTAGTAGACTGTAAGTAATTTTATGTCTGCCTTGCTGCCTTATTACCCATGCAGACAGTCTGAGGAAAGGAGAGTGATTTGTACTGGGGGAAAATCAATATGCAGGGAAGCAAGATGTTAGGTTTTGAGGCAAAAAGATGGTTCATAATGAGTGTACTGTTTTCTTCTGCTTGGTGGACAAAATTGGAGCTTCTGATATTTTATAAGATGTTGGATTACAACCTCAACTAAATGGATTTAAGGGGTATTTCTGAATATCATTTGTGATTTAATTAATGGCATTATGTTGTGTCTGGTTTTGGTGCAGAAAACATCTAGTTGTAAATGAAGATAATCCGAACTTAAAAGTTTCTTGTTTGTTTAATGTGACTGAAGTTCAGTGGTCTTAACATGTGGGAATCTAGTGGGAGGGAATTCCCTTTGTTGCTGTTAGGTTGAGGCGGTCAGCAGCAACACAGTCAGATTCTTCATAATCAGGATGGGAATGGAATGTGTTTATTGTAACAACTTGTGCACGTTTATAGTTCTCAGAGTACAAACACCTTAAGCTACCATTGGTACCTGTATCAAAACATACATTGGGGTTGGTTACTTCACAGTCCCTACAAACTCATGATGATTCAGCAGATTCTTCAGGAAGTACAGCTGCACTGATCATCTTCCCCCTTCTAGCTGCCTCTTGCTTTAACGTTCCGTCTTCCTTCTTCAAGGATACACCACAAGCTAAGCAAGGTCAATGCCTCTATAAACAAATACTAGATCACCAGCAGACCCCAACATCCCTTCAGAAGGGCAGCGCAGGGCTGGATCAGGTCTCCCCTGAGAGATTTTGTCATCTCCATTTTTTAAGGTTTCTGTGACAAGTTTAGCCAAACAGCACCATGGCAGACTTGACCTTGTTGCATGTAGGCCTACTTCAAGTGTGATGTTAGCCTGGATAAGCTCCAGAGATTCTAGCTAAGCAACATTACTGTGATTTTTCACATCCCCAGCCTTCCTTGGCTTGTAAAGATACTAACAATGGGTAATAAGTTGAGGGTAGCATTATATAACATGCTTCCAGCTCATTTGCTTTCTATTTCTTTAATTTCTTGTAGTTATGAGCAGTGTCAGAAGCTTTAAGTCTCTCTGTTGGAATTTTTCTGCAAATCATTTTTAATTTTTTTTTAAGGTCTTTTCTTGATTTATTGTAAATTTATTTCAGTTATCCATTATGTTCTCTGTTAATTGGTAGATGTTGCATTTTTATTTATAGGTACATTTTTTCCTTGTCTCTGTAAATTGCATTTTAATGGAATTTGATTTTTCTATTAGCGTGTGCAATATTATTTGATTAATAAAACTACCCAGAATATAGAAGAATCAGGGAAAAAATTGTCAAAACAGGTTTTGCAGTGGAAACAAGTTAATTGAGTTCATTCAGTTTCATCTGAGACATGTCCTTCAAGATTTTAAAACTAGTACATCTGATTTTTGCCAATCTCTGCTAACCTAACTACAAAACTGAACAAAATAATTTGCACTGGTTTTTTGGTGCCAGTTGCTTTTCCTTCTTTGACCGACATGGTTGTTGATCTGATTTTAGGGACTCATGGAACACAGAGCCATAGAACAGTCTCAGTATTGCTAGCCCTTGTTCTCGTGGGGGACTTCAGTTTATGGGATATCTGCTGTGACTATAATACAGCAGAGAGGAAGCAGCCTAGGAGGCTTCTGGAGTGTGTGCAAAATAAATTCCTAACACAGCTGGTGCGGAAACCAATTAGGGAAGATGCCCTACTGGACCTGTTTTTTGCCAATGGAGAAGGACTGTTGGGTGATGTAACTGTTGGAGGACACCCTGAGCACAGTGATCATGAAACAACAGAGTTTTTGATTCCCAGAGAAGTGAGGAGGGGGATTAGCAGAACTGCTGCCTGGACTTCCAGAGGGCCTGTTTAGGAGGCTGAGTGAAAGAGGCAGTCCTGAAGGACAAAGGTGTCCAGGAAGGCTGGACATTCTTCAAGAAGGAAATATTCAAGGCACAAAACTAGGCTGTCCTCACGTGCTGAAAGATGAGCCAGCAGGGAAGAGGAGCAGCCTGGCTGAACAGAGAGCTTTGGCTGGAACTCAAAGGGGGGAAAAAAGAAAAAAAAAAGGCAGAGTTTTTGACCTTTAGAAGAAAGGGCAGGCCACTCAGGAGGACTACAAGGATAACATAAGGCTATGCAGAAAAAAAAATAGAAGAACCAAAGCCCAGCTGGAACTTAATCTGGCTACTGCCATAAAAGAAAATAAAAAAAGTTTCTATAAGTACATCAGCAACAAAAAAAGGGCTAAGGGCAATCTCCATCCTTCATTGGACACAGGGGGAAATATAGGGACACAGGATAAGGAAAAGGCAGAAGTATTTAATACCTTCTTTACCTCAGTCTTAATAGTAAGACCAGTTGTTCTCTAGGTCCCCAGAGCTGGAGGACAGGAGCAGGGAGCAGAATGAAGCTCTCGTAATCCAAGGGGAAACGGTTGGCAACTGGCTACAGCACTTAGACACAGACAGGCATGTGGGGCCAGATGGGATCCATACAAGCTTGCCAAGGGAGCTGACAGAAGAGCTCACTGGGCCACTTGCCATCATTTATCACTAGTCCTGGCTAATCAGGGAGATCCCAGGCAACTTCAGGTTAGTCAACATGGTGCTCATCTACAAAAAAGATCAGAAGGAGGATCCAGGGATCTATAGACCCATCAGCCTGACCTCAGTGCCATGGAAGGTCATGAAGCCAGATATCTTTAGTGCCATCACACGGCACATGCAGGACAACCATGGGATCAGACCATGCCAGCTCGGGTTTGTGAAAAGCAGGTCCTGCCTGAGCAACCCGGTCTCCATCTATGAGTGGGTGACTCTGCCCTGGTTTTAGCTGGGCTAGAGTTAATTTTCTTCCTAGTAGCTGGTATGGTGCTGTGTTTTGGATTCAGTATGAGAATAATGTTGCTAACACACTGACGTTTGATTGTTGCTAAGTAGTGCTTACCCTAGGTCAAGGACTTTTCAGTGTCATGCTCTGCCAGCAAGGAGGTGCACAAGAAGCTGGGAGAGGGAACGAGGCCAGGACAGCAGACCCCCAAACTGTCCAAATGGATATTCTTTATCTTATAACGTCATGCTTGGTATATAAACTGGGCAGAGATGGCTGGAAGGGGCCAATTGCTCCTTGGGGACAGACTGAGCATCATTCAACAGGTGATGAGCAATTGTATTGTGCATCATTTGTTTCTATTGGGTTTTATTTCTCTCTTCCTTTTTTGTTTTGTTTTGTTTGTTTTTATCATTATTCGTACTATATTTTACCTTTTTTCTCATTCCCCTCCCCATCCACCCAGGGGCACTGAGGGAAAATGAGAGAGTAGGTGGACTGCTGTATGTTACTTAGCTGCCAGCTGGGGATAAAGCATGACAGACCTGCTTAGTAGATGAGGAAAAGGCTGTGGATGTTGTCTAACTAGACACCATTTCCCATAACATTCTCCCAGAGAAACTGGCTGCTCTTGGCTTGAACAGGTGTACTTGTTGCTGGATAAAAATCTGACTGCATGTTCAGGCCCAGAGAGTGGTTGTACATGGAGCTAAATCTGATTGGTGAGCTAATGAATGGAGCTAATCTGAACAAGTGGTGTTCTCCAGGACTTAGTATTGGGGCCAGTCCTGTTTCATATCTTTATCCATGATCTGGACAAGGGGATTGAGTGCACCCTCAGTCAGTTTGCAGGTGACACTAAGTTGGGCAGGAGTGTTGATCTGCTGGATGGTAGGAAGGCTCTACAGATGGATCTACTAGACAGGCTGGATCAATGGGCTGAGCCAATTGTATGAGGTTCAGCACAGCTGAGTGCCAGGTCCTGCCCTCAGGTCACAAAAACCCCTTGCCAGTGCTACAGGCTGGGGGAAGAGTGGCTGGAAAGCTGCCCAGCAGAAAGGGACTGGCAGCTGAATGGGAGCCAGCAGTGTGCCCAGGTGGCCAAGAAAGCTAAAGGCATCCTGGCCTTTATCAGAAATAGTTGGCCAGCAGCACTAGGGAAACAATTGTCCTCCTGCACTCAGGACTGGTGGGGCCACACCTTGAGTGCTCCGTTCAGTTCTGGGCTCCTTGCTACAAGAAAATCATTGAGGTGCTGGGCTTGTTCAGAGAAGGACAACAGAGATGGTGAAGGGTCTAGAGCACAAGTCTGATGAGGAGCACTTTTTCGTTCCTCAAGGAAAGAGGTCTGCTATGCACTGGTGAAGTAGGGCGACTTGACAGGCTGCAAAGACATTCTGCTCATGGGCTTTGGGCTGAGGGGTTTATGCTCTTGATTTCAGAAAAGGGCTTTGGCCATGCCATATGGGCCCACAGAAAGGAAGGAAACTGCTCAGGAGGTGCCATCTCCTACTGCTATTACGGTAGGAAAGACAATGTCCAGGAGTAAGTTATTACTGCCATAGCAAGTCAGAGTGTCCACTTCTGTGTGGTACCTGTCTCTATAGTTCCTCGGACCAGGGAAGGAGCAGGTTGTGGGAATATCAGATACATACCAGTGCCAGTTCAGAACTTTCATGAGAGCACCTGGATTTTTGCACAAATATGGGTTGAGTTGACTTGTACTTGCATAATGACCTGTTTTTCAAGGGGGCATAAAGTTGTTAAGATTCTGCTAGCAACTATTCCGACAACACAATTCACACCAAGTAAAATTTTTTAAAGAACATTCTTTTTCAAAAATGTGTTTCTTTCTCTTCCTCCCAACATCCCTTATTTTGTCACTTCAATTGAAAAATCTCACTTCGTTTTTAGTCTTTGGTTTGTAGAATCCTGTCACTGTTTCTTTTTTCACTTTTGTCACTCAGGTATTTTAACAGTCTTGTTAAAATTTTACATGTGACAGGGATCCAAGCTGAATAAGCCTTTTTTTTGCTGAGTCTCCTAATAAAGTTTGTGATTGACAAGATCTGCCAGCAGATTGTTTATGACCAAAAAAAAATTGTTCAGGACCAAAAAAAAAAAAAGACTAAATGGTGATTAAAAGAAAAACATTCCAAACAATAATGAGAAAAGAGAGGCATGCCATGTTATAGAAAGTTCTGTGTTCTGTCCAAAGTGGTAGTTTGTAGCTGAGATAAGAAATGCAGGAAAAAAATAAAATTGTCAATTGTGTCCAGCAGAGATGTCTGACTTCTCTGTGGGAGTAAGGTGACAGATCTGTCGCTTTACAGTATCTGTTTTTCCTTAGCTGTGCAAAGAAGGCAGATAACTTATTTTTTGTTGTGTCTTTTTGTAATTGCTGGCTGTGTTCTGAGTGATAATAAACTTTAGGAGTCTTTGAGTTAATTTCCCACATGATGAGTATGTGGCTCCCTCTGTAATGTACTTGAAAAGTATAAAAAAGTCAGGGCTGCAAGCAGCTGGGGTATTCCAGAGCCTGGAGTGCAGGGTGGTTTTCATCCTACGCTACTGCAGACACTTGTTGTCACCTGACAGCGGCGTGGCCCAGAGTCACAGGTAAACAGACACTGCATGTTTGCAGATCATTTTGTGAAGCACTCACAGATTTGTGGTTGACCTTACTCATGTCTCTTTCCTTGGGGAAATTTTAGCTATTATTTCAATGACCACATACTATTTTGCCATTAGATTATTTTAGGCTCTTTTATGTATATTATATTGCCTTATTTTGTCAGAATCATGTATGCTTCAATAGAGAGGTCAATAGTCTAAGAGCTCTGCATGCTGCTCAGCCTGCTGATTAGGATGGGAACTGCGAAAAGGACTGAGATGATGACACTCTGAATCATAGTAAAACATGGAAATATATGTGCATTTGGGGAAAATCTAGAGGTATAAGAACATGATTTTGGATTGGGGTCTGACAGTATTGAAGTATTTCCTTTTGACTTCAGTACTGTATATATACATAAAATATTTTTGAATGACAACTAAACCATTCTATTCCAAAAATGTCAAAACATAACCATTAGATACCATCAGAACATATTTCTCTGAAAAGGAATTTTAAACTAAATGGAAACAGTTTGGCCAAATATTTTGATTTCTTGATAGTAACATTTCCCAGCTGAAAATAATTGCTTCTAAGTTCTGTTGATCATGTTCATTTGGAGTTACTGTCTTGGATTTAAAGGTTCAACAGTGATTATCATTTTCCAAATGTATCATTTTACCCTTGTAAAATTATGCTCTTCCTAAATAAATGATATATATGCATAGGTTGTGATGTAATTTTCTTGACTTCCTTTTTTTTGACAGAGGAGGATTTTGAATAGTAATAATTTGGAGGAAGAGTTTGGAGCACATATGTGGAATACAGAGATCTGGAAAAATTGACATTTTATATTTGGAAGACAAATGAGTGGGGGCTTCCTCAAAAGGCTGATTTGCTGTTTTAGTTGTTTTGTTATTTTAGTAAAGGCACCCAAATTGACTAAATCTTCTGTGGCCGCTTATTTTTCTTTCTATGGCACAGTAGAAGAGGGACATATTTCTTCTTACATAAAATTTGTTTACCAGTAGTATTTGTTTGAGAACTAATGAGAATAATAGAAAAATTACTGCCTCTGGCAGTGATTCATGCATAGAGACATGTGCATATGATTTCTGGTAGATGAAAAACACTGTAATGGAATTATAGTTCTTAAGTATTAAAATACTGTCCTAGGTAACCTCCTCCTTTCCTTACTCTTGGATGGGGATTTAACATTTACTTCCTCACCATATCCATGTGTTGCCGCCCATAATAAAAAGATGCTGATCTTGTAACCTCAAGTTGGTTCAAGGCACAGTAGACACAATTTATTATTTCAAGTATTCTTTATAAGATCAGCATTCTAGATTTTAAAAAAAAAAGGTAATTTTGTAACAAAAAGAAACTGCTGTGGATCAGGGAGAGTTCAGAACTACTTGCTGCAGCAACACGCAGTGAGGATGCTGTCTGAACTGCCTCTTTGATAAAGCTCCTCCATGTGTTTTTGGGTTTGCTAACCAACAAAGTACAATCCTGGATTATACGTGGTCATCTGCTTTTTCAAAGAAAGTGGGCATAAAAGGAAACTTTCTCAGTTGTTTTCTTGCATGTGTGAATACTTGAGCCAGCTGCTTCGTGATTGTTTTGCACAGAACTCAGTACAGAGGATGTCCTTAGTGAGGAATATTCTTGGAGATTATTCTTGATATAGTTCTTTCTCAAGAGTGAAGATGCCACAAATCATCCAAAGAGCATTCTAGCTAGGGTGGCATTATGGAATGTGACTTTTTTCTCCTCACGTTTTTTCTACTTTCTATTCTGTTCTATTCTGTTGAATTTTTTTCCTTTTTACCTGATCTCTGTATAAAATTCTTACATTCTTCTCAGGATGCAATGTATTTAGTATCATAATAGTGAAAGAATTCAATTGAAATCAGATACTTTCTTCCTTAACAGAATGTGTGTGAAATATAATATGTAAAGTATTCTTCAGGAAAATTTGAAGGTCCTATGCTGGCAATGGCTAAATGCCAGGCTTGGATGGTATTCAGAGGCTCAGGACTCAGTTTAATACTGGAAACTAGACTTTCTTCAGCATCATGTTTGTTACAAAGTTTTGGGAAAAGCTGCTGCTTAGATACCTTTTTATTGTTTGTAACTTATTAAATAAGTAGCAATTGGTTATATCTCATTACGCCTTCTAAAGAAAAGAAGCCTATGCACAAAGTAAATAGTATATGTATGTATGCATAAATGAATGCATTGGTGGCAGGAGGTTGGGAATTCACTTCTGCTCAGTCCTAGTAATCCTTTTGCAAAATCCCTATTTAAAGCAAGCTATGAATCCATTGTGGAAACTAGAGGAAGTATGGCAAGTGTGTTAGTCTTATTACAGAAGGATCTCAATTGACAGGTCTTGACAGTCCTTTTGAGTCTGCTTGTCTGGCATATCCTAGTCTGGAACCATTAAAGACCTGTTTTTACATCATTAGCTTGTTTAAAAGTAAGATTCTCTTATTTTAGCTGCCAGAGAAAGTGTGTGTAATTTAATTTAAAATATTTCCCCGAGACTGTAATTCATTCTAATACATTGTTAATAATCACTAATCCTGTGTGATATTGAAGCTTAGGTAATTAAACTTAGTTCTGTGACTTTAAGGGCCTATGAAAATAATTTATTGTATCCTGTGAAGTCAGTCTTTACAGAGTTGTCTCCGTCTTTCTCTTATACAGCATATGATTTCTGCTAACTAGTATTTGCTTGCAGGATATATGGTATTTTTGCTTGGTAGTATTTGTTTAGTGGCATCATGTATTTCCCCAACAAACATACACATTATCACAATACTCAGTTGCAGTCACACACAGATATAAATGTCTGTTTAGTGTTTGCATGAGCAGGAGAAGTGTGGGCACAGGTTCCCTGAGAGCCTTGGTGTTGGAGAAAGTCAGTTTATCTTGTCACAGTCACACATTGCGTGAATGTTAAATTTCTGCAGACTGGGTTAGAATGGCAATGGAAGAGCCAAATGTGGCCGGGGTGGGTGGTTGGGGTGTGTGTGGTTCAGAGCCCTCATTTATTTGCGTTAGTCACAGTTAAGAACAGGGGAGTGGAAAGGGCCAGGTACAAGCCATCACTTTTCATGAAGTTTTGTATTGAATCACTAATGGAATTCTTTGTGAGGCAATAATTCATTCATTCATCCAAATGTATTCAGTGTTTTTATTTATTTAAATAACATCAGACTGCCTCGTTCTCAGGAAAATGTTTTGGAGTCAATATAGCTCAAATGCCCTTTGAAATTTATAGCTTGAATTATGTTTGCGATGCCAAATGGAGCTGTGTTGTGTTGCCTTGAAACTAACCTGTAACTAAGTTTCAGAAAACATCTTTGACCCATCTAAAATAACACAGCATTTTTCTAGTCCAGTTACTTAGCAAATAGGTTTTCAAGTTAATGGTCTTCGTATCTAAACTAGTTTTGAAGGGAGGAACATTGACGGATTAAGTAGTTTTATTACTGGCCAAAGTAAATCATATGTCTCATTCATAATGGGTTTTTTCCCTGATCTGACTAATTTATAGTATGAACATAAATGTTCAAATGTTTTGTTTACAAAACAATAATAAACAATGCATTTCATGGAGAGCTCTAAATAGGCTTCCTGATCTCCAGAGCTATTGAACGTATTTTTACTAAATTTAATTTATTATTTTAAGTTCATAATTTATACCCCAAATTGCTACCTATTATTTGCAGAGTTTGCAAGGAAATATCAGTATTTATCAAACTGGTGATGGCATCCTCACAATCACCTCTGAAAGCAATGGCAACATAGGATGAATATAGTCCTATTACCTGCAGCAGTGCAGGGCTGGGCAAAAAAGTATGTTATACATATATCTACAGAACTCCTTGTTCTGTGAACTACTGGCAGTGCTTACTAACCTGTATGGATTTTGAGGCTTGATTGTGAGATTTTATTTCCCAACAATTTGTTGGAACCCTTGAAGGAGAAATTCTCTATCAGTGCAAGTTATCCTTACCATTAGCTGGGGACCTGGTGCTCCTGCAACTTCTGTGGGTAATTTGTTCCTAGATTGGAAGCCTTTTCTGCTTCCCAGGGGAATGGGAGGTCATGTCACATGTCAAAGGGAAGGTAATCTGGTCGTAAAATGTTATGCTGAAAACATTGTTATGCTAAATAGACCACTCCTGATACCTCTTTTCCTCTCCTATTTTCTCATGCGGTAACCTTAGACAGTACTCATCCGAGTTACGGAGTTTTAACCCAGTTGTTAACTCTACATTTAGAGTAAATGTTACCTCAGAAGAACTTCTTGCAGCCAGCAGCCATGTGCTTATGGGAGGAAAAGGAGCTGGTGTTTACTGTGTGTTTTCTTTTTCCTTTCTTGCAGACAGAGGACAAAAAGTGCTACCATCACTCATGTGAGTGAATATTTTCCAGTGACTTTTAATTAGCTATGAAGTACTATCTGGGTTTTTTTGGAGCACACTTCTGGCTTGAAATGCAGAACCTTTTTTGATATATAGTGCTACCACTCTGAACTCAGTCTTATTAAATAAAATGTGTATAGCTATAGATACGGAAATAGAATAAGGTGATTTTTTTTTTTTCCTTCTTTGTTTAAGACTCTAAGAGAGAGGGTTAAGAGGTTGACTGGAAGATTCCTTAACAATTACTGATGCTAGCCTATCTTCACCTTTAAATTTTAACATCTATACTTAACGTACTTAGGCCTGACTAGATTAAAAGACATTTGTCAATGTTTCTCTTCTTCAAGAAGGAAAATTGATTTCTCTCTTGGTCTTCCTGAGTATTTCTGATCTCCATTTCTGTTAGAGCGATTAAGCTGTTTCAATGCACAGAAGATCTGTCGACAGGTTTATTGAATGACTTCTGTTCACTGGACTAGAATAGCTTGAGTTTTAAATTTAATCTCATTTTTCTGTCTCAAAGCATATATCATCTGGTCAGATCAAAGTATTGCATTGTATGCTGGGATCTACAGTTTGGAGAGTAAGGGTATATGCACCACAGTTTTAGAGGTGGAGGCCATACATAGCCCAAAAGAAACATTTTAGCTGGTAGATGTTCTTTGCTTCATATTTGGCGGGTAATCATCCATCCTACTTTTTGTGTGTGTGTGTGTGTAACTGTAGGAGAAATAGTAGGAAAATGGGTGTAACATTTTTTTTCTTTTTCTTTCTTTCTTTCTTTTATGGGAAGTAGCTTTCAAGACTGTTGTGTTACTTCACTCAGGTTTTAGTATTATACTTTGATTACTATGTTACTTCTGGACTTCAGAAAAATACATAGGATGTTTAGGTCCTGAGAAGCAGCATTTATTTTATTGGAACTAGTGGAAGTCTTGGATATGTCTTAGCTGATCGTCGTTACACTCCAAAGATAAAGAGCTGTGGACATATCGTTCTATAACTAGCCTGCAGAGGATCTGGCTTTTCCCAACGCTTACTTGTGCTGAAAGCACCTGGGAGGTACAAGGAGCGGAGAGACGGGCAGTGCAGAAAGTGATCGTGGGTAGTTCTGGCACACAGAGGTGCTGCGTTATTTATGTGGATGAAAATCAGCTCTGCCTACCTCAGAACTGCAAATCTATCTCTCTGACATGGTTAATCAGTGGCTCGGCTTTACTGGGCAGAATATTCTTTCCCCTTCAAACCTTGCTTCTGTTCACCCATGGGTCCTCCTGCTCTAAACATCGTGTGAGAAGCTGCATCTGATTTCCTGTGGGGGTGAAGAGACACCCAGAGTTTGTATCCATTGCATTTATTGTTACTGTTCCATTCTTGGTTCAGGATGGAGTTTTCAGCCCCCCTTTCTTTCACACTAGTGTAATCACAGGTAAAGATTGTGAAGACTTCCATATCCTTTAAGTAATTAAATAGAAAAAATACAGAAAGAAATATCTAGTTCTCTTGACTCTCTCTGCCTTAGGTAGTATTCGTAGCGTACAAAATAACCTGCATTCCTTTTTTCCTGAGCCTTGAAACATTACATATATTGTCCAAAGGCATGTATGTACAATCCCAAATGTCTAAAAATAATACTCAGTACTCTGTTGTATGCACAAAGTAGGAAAGTGATTTTGTTATGAATTCCAAATTGATTTTTTTTTAGGCTCTTGATTTGACTAATAGGCTTTGCATATATTAGAATTTTCTATGCTGCTAAGTATTACATTGTAATTTCAAATATCCATCATTGTTGTCAAAATTGATGTTGCAGATTTGCTAAACTAAACATACAATGCTTTGCTATAAATGAGGGAAGGTCATTGAGCCATATGGTGATAGGAGGTCCAGTGGGGGATGTTTGTCATTACTGACTGAGTTATAAGGAACAAAGATTTTTTGATGAGCTATAAAGCTGATAGAAATGGATCAGAGAATAAAATTTGGATAATACCTTCAGTGTTCTAAATCCTACAACTTCTAATATGCTGTATATAAGCAGACTGAACATGTGGTATGTTACTTCATATGGATTGTTTAATAAATTCCCGGTTTATTGTTGTCTTGGTCATGACATGCCTGGACCCTATCTAATGTCAGTGCAATTTCTTTTACTAGATTCATTTTGGACTTATGATGCTTAAATCCCTCTGTCTCAAAAAGCACAAGTTTACTTGAGCAAAAACCAAGAAGCAAGATTAATTGCCTTTACTAGAATGCAAGGATCACTTTTGCAAAATAAAACTTTTTTAGGAATCTGTTCACTATGCTCAAAAGTATTAGTATGTCAAAATGACCAACAAAGCTTCACCTCAGATGACCTTCAGAGAGCTGTTTTTTAAGTCTTTCATAAGTCAAAATATCTCATTTACTTTAGAACTGTGTGCTATCAACACATTTCTGATACTCGATCCCTTTTCTCTTCTAAAGAATTAGCATTTCTATAATTTCCACATTAAAATAATAATATAGGTACTGTAGATGTTTACTATATCTGAATCTTTACTTTCAGAAATAATGCTGTGCTTCAGAAATGTCCTAGCAAAATCTCATCATCATCCTGACCAACCACACTGCAGTCCAAGAAGGCAGAATATCCCAAGGCTTTATGCCTTGCTGTTTAATTAAAAGTAAGCACTACTGCTTCATCCAAAGGCAAATCATTTCCCACTGTCAAGTGGGAAACACTTGCCCCCAGCAAGGCTGCTCAGCACCCGGTGGGTTTCTAAATGAACAGTCACAATCACCAAGGGGCACATATGTTTAGCCCCCTTCAGATTACCCAAGTCACAAGCTAAACTATGTCTCTTCTTAAAATGGAAGGGGAACCTCCAGCCATGCTGAAGTGTGAAATGTTGGACACAGCATTGGGCTAAAACTCTAATTTTTCCAGGAAAATTTAGTGGAATTTGTAATGACAATACGCAGCAGGCCGGGCCTTTTTAAGAACTGTTCAGTAGCACAGCAAATGGAGTGGTGGATATCTGTCTCAAAAGAAAGAAGAGAAAAATCAGCCTTGTCAGGGTTTGAACTTGTAGTTTCATAGCATTCCCTGCCTGGTAATTGGACTGTTGAGCTCCCACAGTGTCCTGGCGAGCAGTTGGCAGGGACTTGGCAGTGAAAACTCAGCAGAGAGCTATTACTCATTTCAGACCATCAGGACACTTTTCATCTGTAGCAAATTCTGGTTCTAGTTTCTGCAGCACATCCTTACCCGGTGCCTCGTTAACTGAACAACTTGTTCAATTGGGTCCTTCAGTGTTAACCCTCTTTTTTAACCTCTCCTGCAATATAACATTGCAGTTGCAACTCCAATTAAGATTAAAAGAATGCTTTCATTTGAACATCTTTACTTTTTTCTTTTAACCTTGACCTTCTGAAAAGCATTTCCTTCTGCAAAGATTCTTTACACTTAGAATCAAGCCAATAACTGTTTTTATTTTTAGAAGTATAGCAACAAAAATGTGTGTTTCAATGAATGGCAAAAATAATCATAGTTAACTGTGAATAGCACTGATGGTATTCTGGGACCATGAAGAAAGAAGTGCTTGATAACTGAGCTGTGTGCCCTGACATCAAGGAAGGCCAAGAGCATCCTGGGATATATCAAGAGTTGCTCAGTGAGCAGATTGATGGGAGTGACTGTCCCTTTCTACTCAGTGCTTGGTAGATCATGTCTGGAGTACTGCATCCGCTCTTGCCTCCCTCAGCCCCCCCTCAAGGAAAGGCACGGACAACCTGAAGCCTGCTCAGAAGAAACCACCAGGGGGGCTGAAGCACTGTGAGAAAAGGCTGAGGGAGCTGGTCTGACCCATCCTGGAGAAGAAAAACCATTGAGGGAACTTAAAAGCAGCCAGTAGATCAAAGTATCTGGAGGTGCCTGACAGGAGAAAAAGGGACAGCAGATGTAAAGTGCAGGAAGAGAGGTTTTTCAGTGGCTCTAAGGAAAAGATTTTTCCTCGCAAGTACAGCCAAGCAATGGAGCATGTTTCCCAGCTAGGCGGTCTGGTCAACATCCTATATTTAAAGACTTGATTGGACAAAGCCATGAGTAATCTGACCGGATGCCATCACTGACCCTCCTTTCAGCAGGAAGGAGAGGCATCCTAAACTGCTTTCCAGCATGAATGATCCTGTTGATCGGGTGGTCATCCATGATCTCTGCTTTGAAATGGATACAGGCAAAAACTGATTAATAGATATAGTCAGAAAAAAAAATTCTTACCTAAGAACAGCCCCAAGTCTTTCTCTCTAAAAATCTGGGGAGGCTTTTTTGGTTTTTTGATTTAATTAAGGAAATGAAAAGGAACTCACAGAGAAGGTTGAAGTTTTTATTAGGTGTTTTGAGCTCTGGGAGGCAAAGTAGCAATATTTGCTTTAGAAATAAGCTACAAACCCTTGTATCTGATCATACAGCACATGTCATATGCACTGGGTCACAAACACCAGGTTTCAAATGTGTTTTCCAATGTTCATCAATCTTTATTCGTTTTCTCTGTTCTTTGGGAGTAATCCTCTCTCATAGTGCTGTTCTATTCCAAACATTTCTTAGCAATTTCATTGGAACTCATATTTTGTATATTAGCAGAGAAACCAAGTAGTGGCTTGTAGGTTTCTTTCTCTAGGCTTTTTGTTAAGACTGTCTAGTGACTCTGCTTCATTAGAAGCTGAGCTAACCAACAGTATAATTTTCCTTTATTCTTCTTTTCTCCTGTCCCAGCATCCAGCTACTACTCCCACTCCCCCCAGGCAAATCCTGTTTCCAGGATTTTTAGAAAACAGGCAGGTGGTGTTGCTGTGCTGTCTCTTGAGGTGGCAGTTCTGAAAATGTGCCTAGTGATGGAGTTTGAGGAACACTTTGATGAGAAAAGATTGCATCCACACCCCTCTCTTGGTCTTGTGTCTGATTAGACAAATCACAACTACTTCCCTGTGAAGTACTTACCTCTTAGTCTCAAACACACATCTGTTGTCAAATGTTTCTTTCTTTAGTATTACATGGTAATTACATGCAGCTTTTGCTTCACCTTTATTGGTGTCTTTCAATAAGACCTTTATAGAGGGGAAAAAAGGTTGTAAATAGATACATGTGTATGGAAATACGTATGTGTACACGAGCATATATTTATATAAATAATCATTCCCTCTGAAGCGATTCTGTATATGGAGACATACATCTTCACTAATGCTAATAAAACTTTAAGGTAAGCTAAAATGATTTTTCTGCATATAGTTTTTTTATTATACAAATTTTCTATTTTAAATGACATGTAATTCTGAAAATGTAGTAAGGCAATTCTCATCTGGTGCACATGTTGCTAGTAACAATGGAAAATTCTGAAAATTTGTGCTGTTGCTACCTTAAGTTAATAGATGTTAATTGGAAGGCAGCAGTCATAAGAAAATATAATTTAGTGAGAGTAAGTTGACCTTTTTATAAAACGGATCCCTCACGTGATATAATGGTACTGTATTCTAAATCTGTGTCCCACTTTTGTACATTGTGTCCTTAAATAAAAGCATCATATAATTCATTCCAGAATTATTAACCCTGGTGGGCTTCCTAGAGGTTGGCTACTGATCGCTTGCCTTAACTTATTAAATACAACTCAAACTAATAAAGAAAAGTGCATTTTACTCTAGACCTCTTTTGGAAGTTGTGAACCTGCTGGGCTCTTCCCTTGTACTCTGTCTTGCTTGCACAGCATATGTGCCACAGTTCTCCTCTTCTACCTCTGCGTGTGCACTCAACGGCTCACAACGTATAATGGCCATTGTTTTCGCAGAATGTTGCCTATACCTGTGGTGTGAGCTATTAATACATTGTACTTGTTGACAGTCACAAAGACAAGATGTTACCATGTTTGTAAACATGTCTTGGAAAGGTGACTTAAGCCTTTAACATGTTGTGGTATTGGTAAATGCAAAGTGGTTCTGAGAAAGACATTGCTTGGCCAGTTTTATTTTGAAAGCTTGGTACTGTGTACTTATAAAGCAAGTATATTTGCCTGATGTTTCACCTTTTCTTACACTCTGGCTTAGCAAAGCACAAAGATTTTTAATTTTTTTTTTTTCACCAGGCATGACATAAGTAAATATTTCAAAATAAAAATATCTAAATCCCCAAGCAGATACTGTTTTCTGAAGTACCTCAGTTGCGATTTCATTTTTCATTAATAGTCATTAGTTCAGACTTTGCTTCTTACGGGCTTCATTTTTATGAGGACACGTGTTAGGTTTTTGATTGTGCTTCAGAGAAGATAAAAGAGGAACTCTTTGAAGACAGAGTATTAGGACAAATACTGTTTTCATTGTGTTTTTTACTATTATCTGGAGGCGTTGTTGTCTCTTAATGTCAGCAGGTAATGCCCATTGCCTGTAAGTCTGTGGTAATGTTTTGGCCCTGGTGTGCTTCTCGCATTAACCCCCAACCACTCTTTCTATTTTCTGCTGATGTGCATCTGTTACCTTGTGTAGCCACCCACCTGCGATGGCTTTGGTCTGAAGCCATCTCACCGAGTCTATTACTCATTGAGTACATTCTTTTGATTTAATTGGGAACTGATTGTGTGACAGATGCACGTAAGTAGGGATCATAAGGAGTGTTTTAAGTGTGCATAGTAAGAGAGTGCTGAGTGAATGTATTCAAATGTATGCTCTTGCTTAGGTCCCACTGTCGCTGGAAAGTCTTTGCAGAAGGTAAAATCAAAGGTGTTCTCTATTTAAATTTCAGTGCACTTGGATGACAAAACCAAAATGCCTCATTGCATCTTTTCAATATCTGTTTTCAAAGAATGGTGAGAAAAACAGTGCATTGTGAAATGTAGTTTTGAGTTTTCATTTACATTATGTTTATTAATGAATACTGCTGCGTTAGGAATTAGACCTTTCCCAAAGGTCTATTGGAGCTCTTTGAGTGTACGTATCTAAAATTGCTTTCCTATTCTGTTTCTCTGGAGAGTTTGCTTGGTACCTTCTCACTGAAGAGTCCCTTTTGTTTAAGTGACTTGCTTGACCTTTCTAAAAGGGATCAATTGCAAACTGTATCCATCAAAATTAGTACTGCTGTATTTCCTCCTCTTCCATGCTGGTACTCATCCAATCCCATGCAGAGCCTATGAAGCTCACTAATCTGGAAACGAAAAAAAAACAAAAGAACAAAAAATGAAGTTAATTCTTGTAGTACATAGGCCTTCTGTCAGGTTACCAAGTTGGTCTGGCTCACTTGGGGCCAAATCATACTGATTGTGCTGGTGTAAAGGAGGCAGAGGAAGGGTTTGTGACTACCAGGGAGCATGGCAAAATTGTGGCAGCACCCCTTCACTCACATTGGCTTAAACTTGTTGCAGTGCTGTATGCCCTCTGTTCTTTAGTGCCCCCTTGGATAAATAATAATCCATATAGTACAACCACTTGTTCAGTTGCCAGTCTGCCTTTCATCTGCCACTCTACCTTCAGATAGTGCTTCTTTTAGTTTGCTGTTGTAAAGTTTTATAAAGATAATCATATATTCACTGTCATTGGCATTTTGAGCTATGCCTTCAAATGGTACATTTGGTTTTAGTATTTGTTTATCGCACAGAAAATACACTCCATTGGAGCAGCTGATCACATGACCACTCTGTTCATCGACCAGATCTTTGGAGCAGTGCTCTTTAAAAAAAAAACCCAACAGGTATATGTCTGAATGAACAAATTCTTTTCATAGCATGTGTGTCTTTACTATATGTTGCTTACACATGCTACTGTATTTTCTGAAGGACTTGAAGCAATTTTGCAGTTCTTAGGGTAGTTCTTGCTTTTAGTGCCTACTCAGTTCAGAAACTCTTGAAGCGGAGAGAGGGTTGAGATTTGGATTTGACACTGCTCACAACTGTTGTTGCATATAAAAAGTTGTTATTTTAAAAGGGAAGAAAACACACACAAAAAAAACCCCACACCAAACCTACCATTTTGTTTATATTGTGACTTAACACTTTTTACATAATTTTAAAGAATTTGAATGTTGGTAAAATGTTCCCCTGACACCTCTCAGTCGGGAGGAAAGAATGTTTTATAGTCATTATAGTATTGGGTTTGAGCTTTGAGCTGAGCTCATCCTTATTTTAAGTGATATATTGAATCTCAGTGTAACCTTGGTAAAGAGTCGTGTCAGGATATAGAGCTAGTCTTTAAAGTGTGTTTAGACAATAGTGGAGATACATTGATTTAGCTGTAGAACGAAGACTGTTTTAAAGACTATGTAAAATAACTTCCTTTGGGTGTTAATATTCATAAAAATTTAAAGAAATCATAAAAAGTAAAAACAGTGCCACTTTCTGATTATAGACAAAAATTGGTCTGTTTTCTGAGTAGGTACCTCTTCTTTCTCAACAAGTGTTGGATGTAGTGAGAGGAAGAGAGACAAGATGTATTAACAATTAATGCATCATATGTACAAAAACCCTACCAGCTGTAGGTGTTATACTGAACAAGAATTTGCTTTTGTCCCATCTATCTTTTTTATGTAGATAGCATTTACTCGTTTGTATTGTGTTTTGAAAGACTTGTACCCACTAATGGATACTTGATGGTGGTGGTGGTGTTTTTTCTTTTAAGCTAAATATGTATGTGTTAGGCTCTGTATCTCTTGGAAACATGTCCTTTCAGAAAATATACGTTTCTACGCAGTTTAACCCCACATAGGTATATGGGGTGATTTGAAATCAATGCATTATCAAGCAACAGAATTATACTGCATCCTAATGATTTGAGGTTTTTCCTTTTCTAGAAGAAATAATCATCTTCCCCTTCAAATCTTGCTAGGACAGCAGCTGCAGATGAGAATGAGCTTCCATATTTAATACATTCTATTAACTTCACACATACAAACACACATACACACTCACTCCCGCACCCCAGTGTCACATTATAGGTGAACAGGCCCTAATTAAAAGCATGCACCATCTGCCAGTGTACAGCAGCAGAGTGACACTCCATAACCATCCTGATTCTTGTGATTGAAATGTATTATTTATGAGCTCAAAGAGAAAATACACTGCTTGGCTGGTGAAAGCTGCATTAGGAGCTGGATAGCCCCATCTAATGGAACAGACTGCCACTGGCTATTTCAACTTCCCTCTTCTTCCTCTTCCCTCTTCAGTCTCCTCCCACAATAATTTCATTTTTCAGCATAGTCTTTGGATTTTTTGATAGTGTTTTAGCCAATTTTGTCTCTCAAGTTCCACTGTTATACAAGATTGAAAAGAGTTGTTGAAATATTAAACTATTTATGGTATTCGCAACAGCCTTTTGTTTCCTTCCATGTGTAGGGTTTTACTTTCTAGAGTAAAAGCGATATTGATGTGATGTGGTAGTACAGAATTGGGACACTATTGAAATAGCTGAGCAGGATCAGATTGTTGCCATTTCTCCTGCCCCTCCCAAAGACCAATGTAAAGAAAGTATCTACTGCTCAGTCTGAAAATTTTATTTTAACATGGAAATTTGCCCTATTTTGTATTGAGCAGTACTCTACAGACTGCAATTGGAGAGATGAGGTGCAAAAGGCTGCAGCTTTGGATCTTCCTCTCTGAAAGCAGAGATCGTAGCATCTTCCTGCTTGCAGAATAATGTCCTGTTATTGCCTCTTAGTGGGGAAATGGATGAGGAGATGTTGGAATGAGGGCTGAAATATACCTTGGCAGGAAAGGAAAAGGCTGACAAGGAAGGAGTCCTTTTTGTTATGGTTGGTCCATCAGTCTACCTTTGTTCACTGCTAGTTTACAACATCAGATCTAGTAAAAAATATGTCATGTATTTAATGGCTAGCTCAATGACCTTTAAAATATGCAGGTTGAGAGTACTCATACTGATTCAAAATAATCTGGGGAATGACTTTCTGGTCCTTAGGCTTTTTGTTATGTTCTTGATCTTTGCAGTATGCATGCCAGGCACCCAACAGTATTGTTACAGCACTAAGGATGGTCTGATATGTGAAATATTAAATGTTTCTACAACAACTTCCAGTAAACCCACTATTGTTTTTAATTAAAGAATCTGGACACTGTTTCAATTCTGGCAAGACAAGACTGTGAATAAAAAGATATAGGTATAAAATTGGGCTATATATATATGTATGTATGTATGTATGTGTATGCATTTTTTTCTTTACATTAGCTTGTTTTAAAGAATGTTGAAATGTCATAAATTGTGGCACATCTGTGAATAGACATCTTCTTGTTTTTTCTGTTTAGAACGTATGCCATCAGAAGGATAAGAGATGCCTTCAGAGAAAACAAGAATATAAAGGATTCTGAAAAAATAGGAGAACTAGTGAATAAAGCCAAAGAAAACCTAGAGGTTATTCGTCGGCAGGTATGTTTATTTCACTCATTTTATCCAAGAGTTGTACCCTCCCGAGGTGTCAACATTAACTGTCTTATGCCATTGGAGATGGAAAAAATAGATCCTTGCTCTATGAACGTTGACTTTTCTATGTCTGAGTTTGAAATCATGGGAAATGTTTGTCTATGCATGATGGTTGCAATAGGGGGATTTAGGGTTGTTTGTTCCATTAACTGGATCTGGCCTTGCTGTCAGAGTTACCTCCTCTGCTGTTTGTTTTGATGTCTCTTCATTCTGCTTCTCTTGTTCTGCCCTAATTCTCCTTTGAATCTGTTTCCTGTAGCTCATGTGTATTAGATTCCTTTCCTCAGCCTTTCCTCTTCACATTGTAGGTTTAGAAGGATGACTGTGACACTCACTTCAAATAGTCTTGCCTTCTTCCTTGTTTTTTCCTATGTCCTGATACAGTTTTAGAACGAGAAAATCCTGAAATGAATTAAGTAAATTCTGGCTGTGTCCATGCAGCATCATACATTTTTCTTGGAATATTAGAGTCGCTGGCAATATTTTTCTGAGTAGCATTTATAACATCTCTGTTTCTTCTAGTACCATGTTATTTAGACACAAAGTAGACTTTGTTGAACTTTAGATACTTTTTAACTTCTGATACATACCACTGTCTGTCTACAGTGACCACTGGAAATCGGAAGAAAGCAAGTTTCTGCATCTGAACTCTATAAGGGCACTTGCAATGCTTAAGCAGTTCCTCCTTGCAAAATCTTCACTTGCTGACACCACTCAGAGCTCAGTAGTACTTTTATTAAGCACCGAATGAATATGTGCACCTGTTCCTCCATGGTTTGTTTTAGCATGAGTCTTTAAACAACCCACAGGTCAGTTAGATGGATTTCTTATTTCAGTAGGAAGTCAGGCCCTTTGATTTGACAGTTAAGTATGAATACTTTGTTGCAACTTAAATTATTTCTTTGGCGTTTCTTCTTCCAGGAACAGGTGTTGTTTTGTGCTACCATAGTTTTGATATCTTTTTTTAACCTAAACACTGCTATTTTTGTATTTTAAGTGTTTCTCGAAGAAACAATTCAGATTGGATTGCTACAATGCAATTGCATTTAAATATTATGGTGTTTTTTCTCATATCTGTAGGTGATAATTAGTATTTTCAGCTCTTATTTTTGAGGTTTTGTCTTGGAGAGCCTTAATATCCTTGATACTTCTCCAGGGAAGTACTAGAGGCTGGAGTAGAAAATGAAGGAAGGGGTATCACAGGAGAAGTCAGGTATCACTTGTACAAATCTGACCTAGTAATTAGTCTATTGAGTTCTAATCAGCAGATTTATGTATGTAAAATACTTAATTATTGCAGACAGATTGGCAGTCGATACTCCACTACATACTACACCTAAAGTTAGTATGGGGTACAAAAATTTCTGCTTAAACTGGCCATATGTATCTTAAATGTTACATACAAGCAAAAAATGTTGCTTACCAATCTGTTGATGTCTGGTGTCAGGTAAGGTATCTCCCAGCCTCGTGGGGTACCTCGCCTCGAGAAGCGTCCCTGCTCAAGGGGGTTGCTGAGCCCTCACCAATAGCATCACACAATAGGATGAACTTCATTTATGCCCTCTTGCTGTGCATCTGCCTGGACCCAGATTCAGTTGTTGAAGTGTCTCTTAAATCTTAAATGTCGCATTTGTAGAAATTTTCCAGGTGAAGTATAAGCATTCAGTTTTGGAAGGCTTTATCTTACGTGTTTCCAGGAGTAACAGATAGTAAAACACACAGTAACATAATACACAATGGAACTTTTTAACAAACATAATCCGATAAAAGAAAATTATTTTGTCAAGATAATTTTTTTTACACAAATCCCTGCAAGACTTGATGTTTGGGTAATAAAGATTTTTTTTTCCTGGTAAAAAATTGAGAGCTTTTGTGCTTTGCAGAACTTCTTTTATGTTTCAGTGTCACTCACTCTCAGCTGTAAAGCAAGGCATAAATATTATAAAAATAGCAACTGTCTTTCAAGCCAGTTTTTCATTGGGACTATTAAAAACCTTTTGCATCTAAATTCATATTAATGTTTATTTGCTCTCAAATTTCATCATGCTCTGTGGAAAAAAATTCATTCTTCCTTCCTGTTTAATTGAAAATCTAAGTAATGAAGTCATCTGGCATTATTAAGACTTTATATTTAAAACTAAACAAGCATAATATAAAGTGCTTTTATTTTTAAATGCAGAAGTACTGAAGCAAACATGAGATGTAATATACAGTTTTTTGATAAGTTTGGGGTTTATTATGATGTAGATCATCTTGGTATTGCTGACTTTTTCATAGTATGTCAGTAAAAATTAAATAATATCCCTCTTTGCTGACAATTTGTTGTTACTCTAAAATCAAATTTATATTCACTTTACATTCTAATTTATGGTTTAGTCATCAAAGTGACCATTGAAGTGTAAGGTTCATAAATAACTATTTGAATCAACCTAGTGGAAAATGTGAAATAGTGACAGATTACTGTCATTTTGTTCATGTCAGTCACTGTTCAATTTGCTTCAGTGTTATAAAAGTAGCTTTATAATGCTGAAAAGCATGGAGGAACATTAATCTCTGCCTTAATCCTTCTCTGCTTATTATTGGTTTAGATTTTAAAAATAGTCTGTCTACAGGAAGGAACAACTCTAATTCTTTTTCAACACTAAAGATTGTGTGTTTGTGTGTGTTTACTGTGTAAACAACACAATTTGTGGTGTCTTTCCTGTAAAGAAAGGTATTGTGAGAAATGCATTGTCACAGGTAAGTTTGAAACAGAGAGTTTTAAAAAGTTCTGAGACAAACTCTTGAGGTCCTTTGAGGATTTTCATAACAGCCGTTCCCCAGCTATGCTAATATGACTTCATTTATGAGTTTCCATTATGATTTGGAGTATGTTAGCAGTAAGAGAATTTGCACTGAAATGTACTGCTGCTGCTGAAATTTAAGATTTATACAAGCCACTTTGAACACAGGCTAATAGTGTTTTGAAGTATTTTACTTTGTGGCATGCTGTCTCTCAAGTTTTGAAATTAAAATATAAAAGTGAAATTCAAAACCTATATTAGACCTATGTCCTCTGTTTTAACTTATAGATCTGATTCTTGCATACTCTTCCATAGTACTTTCTTCTCAGTTTTATGTTGTAGCTAGAAACTACCAGTCACCTTGTTGGTAGTTTTGTATTGTGTTTTGTTTTTCCTGGAAGTTCTGAAGGCTTTATTATCAATTTTACTGGTTTTGACATCACACAACTACAGTACTCTTCAACAGTTTTGATATTTCACAGCTGATAATCCAAACTGATGAGAATCATGGTTTGTACAAACCTTGAGCAGGGAGACAAGAAATGTACTGTGAGCAGTTAGACAGTCAGGACATGTGGATCTGCTTCCTTTACTGCTGCCTGGCCAATGGTGCTTTTTTAAGGGAACAGATGAACTTTTGTTTTGAGTTTGTTATTCTTCAGGCTTGACCTCTCTTACTGTTCCCTTCAGATGTGCAGAAGAATGAAGGAATGTGGTTTTGAAGCATGAGAACTCTACTAGAAAGGTTCCACTGATAATGATAACTATTGAGTACTTGCAGCATTTTTCACATTTGCAACCTGTCGTAAAGTACATTCTAATCCTTGAAATATTCATTGATTGTAGTGACTTTGGCTCCATTTCTTTTAATGAAATGCTTCATGACTATGCCTTGATAAAAGCCCATGTCATACTTAGTGGGAGATTTTGGTCTTGTATTCCTATGTTTCTTCATATTCAAAATATTAGCATGGACTTGTTTTGAAATTTGTGCAAAATAACAGTTCTTTTGGATTTATTTTTTTTTTAGCAAGCCAAGTTGTCAGTGCAGCTGAGTGTAGCCAAATCCTGTGCCTTCTTGAGGTGTTCATTAGCATCTTATCTTGGCAATATCATAAATTTGAGTAACAGTTGAATGGAAGTGGAAATTATACTGAATGAATGTACTAATATAGCACTCATATTGTTATGAACTGGTGGTAATATAGCCATGGCATAAGGAAATTTTCTGTTAATCAAAATAACATAAGTATTAAAGCGTGTTTAATAAGTATTAGCAAGACAAGAAATTTCAATTATAGTTACACTAGAAAACAAAAGCTAGAGATACTGTCTTAGTTTACTGGACCTGCTTTGGATTGATTGCGCATCCTTTGAGCAGCAAATATTCGCGTTGTTTTCCATAGTTCAGTTCTAGTAATCCTGTGATTGGTTTGCAGCAATAGCAGGCAAATTAGTAAAGAAGCCAAGAGGAAAAAATAGCTGGAAAAGCTTCTTGAGCACAGGGGGCAGCACCTACACTACTGTTCAGGAATGTGTATGGTATTGACAAGTCATGTTTTCCTGCTGGCAGACAATTATGTTGGAGCTCTAATATGATTTCCTCTTATCAAGCTGGTCACTGCAAGGAAGATTTAAAATCACATATTAATTTGCTGCTTTTCTTTAAAAACTCCCTGAATTTTATCTTCTTTTTTTCTTTCCTGTTTCACAGTGGCAAATACCCATTTTTTTTACAAAAAATTGTAGACTTCCAGTTCTTCAATAAGAGGAACTTTCTTGGAAGTTTGATGGGTTTTTTACTTGTGTAATATATTTGTATTTCTTACAGTTGGATCTCATGTTCCAATCAAGGTAGAGCCAACAGTATGCACAGAGAACTCTTCTTACCTCTCGAACCATTTAGCTTGCTGAAGCAAGTGTAGACACAGTAAAGTTTTCAAATGCCTCATTCAAGGGTCTCGAGAGGCTGAGGGAGCTGGGGCTGTTTAGTCTGGAGAAGAGGAGGCTCAGGGGAGACCTCATCACTCTCTACAACTCCCTGAGAGGAGGTTGTAGCCAGCCGGGGGTTGGTCTCTTCTCCCAGGCAACCAACAGTAAGACAAGAGGGCATGATCCGAAGCTCTGCCAGGGGAGGTTTAGGTTAGGTATTAGGAAGAAATTCTTTACAGAGAGGGTTATCGGGCATTGGAATGGGCTGTCCAGGGAGGTGGTGAATTCTCTATCTCTGGAGGTTTTTAAGATGAGACTGGATGCGGCACTTAGTGCCGCAGTCTAGTAACCACAGTGGTAGTGGATCAAGGGTTGGACTTGAGGATCTCATAGGTCCTTTCCAACCCAGCTGTTTCTGTGATTCTATGAAGGAAGTGGCATAATCAAAACATGGACAAAGAGCCTATTGAATCAGTTTTATCAAGTCAGGACATAGTATCAGCGCACTATCTGTACATTTCTAAATCCTTGGAATTACATGTAGAATTTAGAAAATGATGGATATGAGCTTCTTGTGCTTCTCTTGCTCCTAACCTGGTAGCCAGCTTTTAATTGCTTGAGCAGATCATAAATTCTCACTTGATGGGTTCCTTACATGCATTTACCAGAATTATACTGGAAGCTTATGGCAAAGCCACAAACCAAATTTAAATCAGCTGAGTTACAGTTTAGGAGCCATTGGGGGAATTTTACTGTGTTTATTGGTGTTCTTTTTTAAACTTCAAAGCTCTTTGGGGTGATATTTTTAGATATTTTCTTTCCCTTAAGGTCATTTAAATGTTCAAGTTACACTTACTTTACATGCGGTTTGAAAACTTTTTTATAACAGTAACCTACCAGGAAGACTACGATTAAGACAGCAATGGAAATCCTGAACCTACATTAAATCTCAACGCTCTTTGCTTGGAAAGAGACCGAGATGCAGGTGGAAGAATGTATAACATAGGAGGGATAATACCTGTCTTTCAGTAAACAAGAGAAAGCTCAAAATTGAAATTGGGAGGCAGTAAATTCAGAGCTATACTTGATTTATATTCCCATAAGAGAGTAAATGCTTTTTATGTACAGTAAATATCTATATGGTTTTGGGGATTCAAAGGGAGGAGGAACGAAGAAATAGGTGTCATACGAATGACTTTGAAAAAGGCTTGGTAAATTTAAGCAGACACCCAAGTAAATCAGAACTTGTCCCTTCCCAGGACTTGTTAGCAGCAAGGTCTACTTTGGCTAGCCTTTTCAGATAGCTTTTTCATCTTGGCGTGTAGGCTAGCTTTGGAGATTTGAGTACTGTAACAGATGCCAAAAGCTCAGAGCTGTCATGTCAGCTGAATTTCTGGCATCTGAGGCTGCAGAAAGTGTAATAGACGTTTTATTCATCTTCAGGTGGCATGGCTGTCCAGGTTACACCTGTGTGAATCCCCAGAGCAGTGTTGCTCCTTAGGCTTTCATTTAACTCTCCTGATGGAGAACAAGATTGTGTTTTCACAAGTGATTTGCTGCCGTTTGCTTTGCTGACTAAACTACATGTGGCAGGTTCTGTCTGCAATATTAAATACCAAAGTAGACCCTGCATTCAAAGTAACCTTTAGGCCACCAGCAGAGGCAACTCAGAGGTAGAATGAAGCTTTGTCTTTCTGATCTACGAGCTCAGGGTAAAACATGGCATTTGATGTATGCAGTTACCTTGCCTAAAAAAAAAAAAAAAAAAAAAAAAAATTTTGGTTATTTTAGTCAGGACTGNGACTGTTGAGTGTAGGCAGCTGCTTTTAAAATACTCTAATTATCTGTCATAAAGAACTGTCATTATTTTTGTTACATGTATTTAATGGCTGATCCAGTGAGGTTGGGGCCTTATCATAAATAGTAACAGTAGTTATACGATGCATCCACAGATCTGAGCATCTGATGTTAGGCATAGAGGAGGGTTGTCTGAAGGACAGGAGAAGGACTTACTTTCTAGTGAGCAATTTGGAGTGGCAGTGTATCTCATCCAATCAAATAAATGTTAGGTGTAAACTTCCACATGGGAAAGAGTAGGTTTTATCAGCCTGGCTGGTCAGTAGCTCCTTGAAATAGTTAGCAGCTAACTAACTGACCATTCTGTGCTGAAGAAAGCTCCAGAAGCAAAGAAGGCTCACATTTTCAGGCAGATGTGTTCATCTGCCACTCATTCCTTGCGCTTCCAGTTCTCCTGTGTAAATGAATACAGTTCTTAGGGGTGGCTGTTGCAACAAAACTTCAAGGGGGACCTCTTCCAAATGAGGTAACAGCAAGTGCATGTGTTTCTTAGTACAAATAAATCATAGTATCAAGAGAGGGAAACCAGAAATAAGTGCTCAGGTTTTGATCACAGGTCAAATTACTTTTACTGCTTTACTAATCTGACCAAGTGATCTTACTTTGATGCCTGTCAGTCTGGTTTAGAGTGGTGCCCATTGAGGGAGGGTTTGAAGACTGAGGGTTTTTGCATTAAATTATATTAACCTTTGAGTAACTTTTTGTCTTTCTTGCTGAGTGTGGTCTACTGCAGAGCAGAACAACTGTGGAGGATCTCTTTATTACTGCATAGGAAAAGTATGGCAATTTTGTGTGTTATTTATGAAATTTATAACCTTGTAACAGCCTTATGTATGTAATGCGACTTATGGTTACATCAGAATATTGATCTCTCAACGAGCATCCCTTTTCAGGGGTAAACCCATTTTATGTACAGCTAGACCTTCAGGAAATTAAGGGGATTGTTGTTCTGAGGACTTCTGAAAACAGTAAGAGAGAAAAGTGCTGTTATTACATTAGTTATCTCTTGATCTCCCACCATTTGTTGGTTGCTTTTTAATCTGCTGTTGTTTTATTTCTTTTTTGCTTGCTCAGAAAACTTTCCTTCCTGGTTTTGTACTGCTTATGAAAAGGAGACAGTGTTCAGTTCAATGGCACAGCAAGTGAGCAGGCACACTTTCCTCCAGGAGGAGCTTTGGCACATTTGTCTGGTGCCTCTGATCCTCAGGACTGTGTTTTGCTGCCCTTGAACTGCAGTCTGTAATTCAGGATGACGATGTTGATGTTGACGCCCTCACTATCCAACAAGTCACCTAGTCCTTTAGCTGTGGTACAGTGGTTTTTTTAAATTACATTTTCTGCCCCCCCCCCCATTAATTCATCAGTCTCTCAGTATGTTACAGTTACAGTTTTTCCCTTTACAGCTAACAGCAGGAAGAGAAGGCATTCTAGCTCCTCCTTAAGCTACTTGAATTCTTTTCTGACCTTTCAGATGCCTCTCAGCACACTGAAAATGTGCTGTAAAATCTTCCCCTGCCACTCTAAATGAGGTGCCTTTTTTTGTTTGTTTCTTTCTTTCACAGACAGTTTGTCAAGTCTAAAGAACTTATTCTCTTCTTCATTCTCAGAATAAGGGCAGCCTGCAAAGAGCTTCTGTTTGTCCTGTTTGTTCCAAGAATCTGTTTTCACCAGTGCTTTTTATTTCCCCATCTTATTATCTTCATGCTTCTGTTGGTTCTGTTGGTTCAGTCACTAAAACTCTTCCATTATTCCAGTTGCAAAGGTGATGCTGGTTTTCTTATTTTGAAAATGCTTGTCAAAATGAAAGCTGTTTATAAAATGCACTAATGTTAACGGTCATTTAATAAAAATCTGAAAAAAACAGTTACCAAAAAAAAAAAAAAAATAAACAGAAAAGGAAACCTTCATCCCTGTCCTCTGTGTCTGGTGTGCCTGCATATATTGTAATCCTCTGGGGGTCCACTGAATAGCTCTGTGGTTTATCATAGCACCAAACATGGTCTCTCTCACTAAGACCACTTGACTAAATTTGCAGCCAGATAAATTCACAGTGATCTGGTTTTATTTTGACAATAAACTCACCAGTGACCTTCACGTAAAAGCTCTTTCAAACAAAGAAACCTTATTATTGTTGTGTTATGTTTCAATATTACTTTTTTTGCAGTTATTCAGATTCTGTCTAGTGTCTCTGTAGTAAGCTGCTTGTATTGAGGAAAGTAAGCTGCTTGTATTGATCCATCAAGTCGTTTGCAGGGCCAAGATTTAGGGAAGAAAGTTGCTAGACTCCAATATCAGCATGTCTCATCCAGCCCTTGGAAGTTTAAGCAGGGAAAGCTGTTTTCTAGACAAGACTGTAGAGAGAAGTTTAATTAGTGTTTACGCAGTCTCCTTGGCACTTGGTGCATTGCTGCTGTCTTTAGCTCCGTGCTTTCTGAGGTGAGCCTGGGGTTTTTTTGGCCATTAAAGGCTATAGCTGCAGTGCCCTTCATCTTGGTGACAGGCATTATGCCAGTACATTAATTCTGAAAGCGAGTAAAAAGCAGAAGAAAAAAGAAGCCTAAACTCTTCCAGTCACATTTAAATCACAATTTGACTAATTCCTGTTGTTATTTTCTCTGGGATAGATCAGATATATGTTTCCCCTCTTCTAGGTATGGGCTGCCTGAATATCTTTCCTAGACTGTTTTCTTTGCAGGAAGTGAACCGTTACTAAGCAGAGTTTCAAGTTCACTTTTATGATTTGGTCACCCATAGAAAGTACATAAATGTGTAGTTTGAAACAAAGATCTGCTGTTTATGCTGTAGAAATAATATCTTGTCCCTCACCAGGGCAATCATGAATATTGCAGTATAGTGGCTAAATAATACATTCATAGTTTCTCTCCTGTGAGCATAATTCACTTGCTGAGCAGTTGCTTTGGTAATTTTTAACCATATTTTTGTCCAAAACGAAAGCATTATATGACTTAATCACTTAGCCTTTCACATTAATACAGCTCTTGTTCGTAATTCTCTTGATTTTGTTGTTGACCCAATGCTTTGGTTCTGTGTTCAAATTATCTTAATTTTATTTGAAAGTACTTTTGGTCTCTCAGAAGTCTAATTTCTGTACTCATTTGTCAGTAGCAAATACTTACTGGGAGTGATTACTGTCTAACTGCTTGCACCAGTATACCTCTGGGAGGTTAATCAATCTTGTGCTTTTTAATTGACATCAATAATGTGTTTACATTTATCAATATTTCTTAATTGTCAAGTTATAACAGTGGAACTTCAATAATAAATCATGCCGATGGTTAACTTCATACATTAGATTTTTAAGAGTCTCCTTAAGCAGTTTGACATGTTGTAAATTGCTTTTAAAATGATGTATGTATGCTCATGGGGGAAGAGGAGAAAAAATAGGTATGCAAAGTCGTGCTGTAGAATAACACTGAAGACCTAGCAGATATATTACTTGACAGTAACATAGCTTTGCCACATGTATGGTGTGCTTTATGGGGGGAAAAAAGGAAGGAAGTCTTTTCAAACTCCTTGTTTTATTACTGATAATTCTGCGAGTATGACAGTACTCATACATTTGTTGTGTCATCCCCAGGGATTTGTCAAAGCTGGGGCTTTTTCCATTCTCTCAGCTGTACAGGCTAGGCAGAGGGCAGAGAGAATTAGTAGTTCTACTGCTCCTTTACAGAAGTAGCCCGATTTTAACTGTGCATTTCACCAATGTCTTTAAGATATTGGGGTGGAAATTAAGGAACTTTGTTGAACTTTAACCATGTATTTAAAGACTTGGGCTCCTAGGGAATGAATCTTTGCCCAGGTTCACAAAATATACTTAGAGCAGGAATTAAGGCATGCTATCTATCTCAGAAGGTATCCCTTTATCATCTAACTCAATCTGTTCTCTATTCCCTTTAAACCTAAGCAGCAATATTGTGGAGGAGGAAATCTTCCTAGATAGAAAGCTGGCAGGATGCTGATCACATTGTGTCAGTCTTACCATGTTTTATGGGCTACATAGAAGACAATACTAAATTAAAAATCCTGCCTAATTAACAGTGAAGAAAGACTTAATGCTATTATTTTCTAGGTCAGTGAGAGCCAGTGTGAACTCCAGGATAGGAAAAGACAGAAGTAGGGAAGCAGCTGTTTGTATTTTTTGCAACTTCACTCGTCTTTTTAACTGAGATCCTAAAGTTGAACTGCAGATTTTCAAGTAAACATGTATTTATATCAAAAATTCAGAGAAAATTCTTTAATATTATTTAACTCTAATATGATACAAAATTTATTCTTTTAATGTCTTATTGTGTAGAGCCTAATTTTACAATGCTACTTGTAGGAGGAAATGTTGACTAATGCAGACATTCTCTGAAATGCTGTAGAATTAAATTGTATTTTACATAGATAATGCAACATTTGTATTACATATACACCATTTGTTTAAGGTGAAAATGAGATTAGAAAAATAAATGCTTATATTGGGAAAGAGCAGGTGAGAAGTTGGAAGAGCTGTAGAATGAATGTGACTGCTTTAATCAGTTGAAACAGTAGGAAAAGAATATAAACCTGAGGATAGCAAATCCTCTTTATCGAGAGGTGAGTAAAAAATTCACCAGGCTCTCAGTCCTAGGAAACAAAAGGACTGATTTAAACATCCAAATATTGATGCAATTAGCAAAATTCCATGTCATTTGAGCAATTCGAGATCAGATATGTCTGTGTTCCTGTTCCTCTTGCCTTTCTTGTTCTCTAAAATACTGTATTTCTCTGTATTTCAAATTAGATACTGTTAGTTGTAAACTGTTATTAATGGATTGATAGTTATTATTTCACTTTTTTGAACTTGTTTAATAGGAAAATGACTAGCAAAGAGATGAGTTAAACACTACCATGCAGTCTGACACCACTACTTGGTGTCATTACTGAAATTTCTATTTCTGTAATTCCTATCCTCTTCTTACTAACTGAATTCATATGTTACCCAAGTCCTAAAAAAAGCCAAACCCAGAGATTTTGTCAGTGTACAAAACTATGATTTGTACTGTAATATCAAGGCTAGCTTTTATATGAAAAGACTAAGTATTAAATATTTCCAGTTTAATCTAGCAACCATTTTGTTGACTTCTTGCAAACATTATAAGTAAGAAATTAGGCCTCTCCCTCCCTTTTTCAATGAGACAAGACTGATAAGAAACAGCTATCTAGTGAACAGTAGTTACCAAATCAAATCACATTAAAGCAAGTGTGTACAATCAGTTTCTTTGTGATGGGTAATGCTGCGCAGGTCCTGAGCTAGAGGTCATTCACATCCATGTCTAGAAGGGTAAGCTCAGGTCAGCATATGAATGAACACAAGTCTTTAAGAAGTGGTGAACTTTCAATGGCATTCAAATTGTATTTGCACTTTTGGTTTCATACCTGCTAAGGTAGCTGAGATGTGTCTGAAACTAAATTTAGTTTGGCTGTATGGTGGGTTGACCCTGAGTGGACACCAAGTGTGCACCAAAGCTGCTCTGTCTCCTCAGCTGGGCAGTGGAGAGAAAATACAATGAAAGGCTTATGGTTGAGATAAGGTCAGGGAGAGGTCACTCACCAAATTACCCTCACAGGAAAACCAGGCTCATCTTGGGGAAATTAGTTTAATTTATTACCAATCAAATCAGAGAAGGGTAATAAGAAACAAACTTAAATCTTAAGAACACCTTCCTTCCATTCTTCCCTTCTTCCCAGGCTTAAATTTACTCCCTATTTTCCCTACTTCCTCCCCCACAAATGGCGCAGAGGACAAGAAATGCAGGCTCCATTTGGTTCATCACACCTTGTCTCTGTTGCTCCGTCCTCTTCAGGGAGCACTCCTCACATTCTTCCCTTGCTCCAGCATGGTGTCCCTCCCTTGGGGGGCAGTCTTTCATGAACTTATCCAACGTGACTTGTTCCCAGGGGCTGCAGTCCTTCAGGGTCACAAGTCCTGCCAGCAAACCTGCTCCAGCGTGGGCTTCTCTCCACATGTCCACGGTCCTACCAGGAGCCTGCTTCAGTGCTTCCTGTGGGGTTACAGCCTCCTTTGAGCATTCCCCTTCTCCACCATTGAGTCCTCCATGAACTGCAGGTAGATCTCTGCTCCCCCATGGATCTCCATGTGCTGCAGGGGAACATCCTGCCTCACTGTGGTCTGCACCACAGGATGCACGGGTATTTCTGCTCCAGCACCTGAACACCTCTTCCAGCTCCTTCTTCACCGACCTGGGTGTCCGCAGGGCTGTTTCTGTCACATATTCTCACTCCTCTCTCCAGCTCAGGGTTTCTTTTTTTCCCCCTTCATGAATATCCTGCAGGCACTACCGCTGTTGCTGATGGGCTTGACCTTGACCAGTGGCAGCTCTCTCGTGAAGCTAACTGGCATTGGCTCTTCTCAGACACTGCAAGCTTCTGGAAGACACAGGAAACTTCTGGCACCTTCTCACAGAAGCCATGCGTGTTGTCCCCCCACTACGAAAACCTTGCCACGGGTTGTTAGCACGAAGAATGTAAAATCTTGTGTTAATTAAGTTCAGAAAAAATAGTTTTTATGCACTGTCCTCCAAAACTGTATTTAATTCCAGCACAGCCTGAACTGTAGGTAAATCTAGTTCAGTTGTCAGGTTTTCCAGTACTTTGGAGAAAGACTGAAATTGCTGCTACCAAGTCATCCGGAGGGATGTGTTTTCGAAAATTAGTGGGCCTGGTACAGGAAACTTGTGTTTCAAGCTTCTTCCTTTCCTCAGACATCCTACATTGAGTGAATACTGGGGGTACTGAAAAAATAAGGGATGTAATGAATATCCATAATGTATAATCTCATAGGCTGAGAAGAGAGGGTGGCTCTTTTGCTCAGGGAGTACCTGAGGAGATTGAAAGTAAGCATCCAAACTTGTGTTCACACATTTATGCTGACTAATATGGGTACTTGAGAGCTCAAGGTACTCTGGAAGTCATTAGAATGTAAGCTACAAAATTACATAAGCATTCAAGAACATGAACTTTTTCCTTCTAATACAATTTCATATTTGGAAAAAACCAAATACAGTGTTAAAGTGGAATTTGTGGTCTTTTTAATCTTTTAGTAAAGTACCAGACATCTGTGTTTCTATTACTTTCCTAAATCTTCAGCTAAAAGAAGAGTAACTTCAAGTAGCTATGCTGCAGATCTGTAGGGAATACTTCCTTCAGGGAGGCTGAAGAGCACTAAGGGGCTACACAGTGCACTTTATGCTTTTCACAGGTGCTTAGAATGTGCATCTCTTGCTGTAGAGCTGAAAGCTTTGTGTAGGGGAATGATGGGGCTTCAGAAGTGCCCAGTACCCATTGCCACCATTGTGTTTGCTGACATGCAAGCAAGGAGCCTTTGATAGAATCACAGAATGGTTTGGGTTGGAAGGGACTTCAAAGATCATCTCGTTCCAACCCCCCTACCATGGGCTGGGACACCTTCCACCAGACCAGTGAAGCTCAGCTGATCAGACTTAAGTGATGGTACTTCCAGTTCCAAATGTTTGTAACAATTGAGAGTTGAGAATTTGTTTTTTTAAAAACACTACACAGCTTTTACTATTCTGTGCAAGTCAGTAGTCAGTTCACATCTGATTGCTCCGTCAGGATGACAGCTGATCTGGAAAGAGTGGCAGATAATTCAGTCAAGATCAGGTCACGTTTTGTATATCCACCTAAGGTGGTAAAATCCAGCTGCACAGCACATTAGTTTTGTGAGTGCCACTTGATTTTTGTCTTCATTTTTAACTTTTTTTTAAAAGTACAATTGGAGTTCTTTATTTGACTTGCTAGCTAAGGCTTTTTAAAATGTAAATAGCAGTCTTGTACCTCTAATGCAGGTTGCTGTGAAGCTGAGAGGAGAGTCTGACCTACTCTTACAAAAGAAAACAAAACTGAGAGAGGGCGGAACTTAGGAACAGAGACATCCAAGGTTTCCCACCATATAGTAATGGATATGACCTTTAATATGGAGGCCTTTGGATCAGATTTAGGTTGGCATTAAAATTTTCTAATAAATTCCCTGCTGAATCTCAGAGTTTTTTTCCTCAGATTTAATTCAATAAGGTCACAATAAAGCAAGTACTGTCTGTGCTATTGTAATTGCTCTCAGCAGGCTGATAATGTTATTGCAGAGAAGTGCCAGCTACTGTGCTTTTATTCCTTTCTTCAAGCACTCTCCTTCCTCCATGCTTGCTCCCCTTGCTCTCAGGTCTACCCTAAGTAGGAAGTGAAGTCGTTTTAAATGCCATTTCCTTCTCATTTTAACATGTTTTTGAAGTAATGTTTTACTGAGTCTCTTTAAGAAAGGGAATAAAAACACAACCTGTCTTATTGCAGAATAATTGGAGACTTTTTTCCTTTCCTTAGTTTTCATTCAACCATTCATTAAATTCAGCCTTTCCAGTTCTTAAAAACTGGTATTCCTTAACACGCAATGTTCCTTTTAACACTCATTAACAGGCAAAGTTCATTTTAGCTTAGTGCTTCTAGGGTTGTGGAGTAGATGTACAGCTAAATGAGTTCTCTTAGGCACATGGGGAGAAACACACTGTCCTGTGTATTGTAAATAAAAATGACAAATTGCAGCTCATCACAGTGAGGTGTATATACTTGGGGTCCTGCATTTGTAGGTTGACACCATGTCTTTTGCAACATGACTTTCAGAACAATGTTGTTAATGTGACGTTTCTTGTATGAATGCAAATTTATGCTTAGCATGCTACTGACAGATCTGTTACTGAGGTATTGGATGTAGATCAGTACAGTAAATAATGCCCAGCAGAGTGCTGTCATCACAGTTCTCTGTGTAATTCTGTGTGACTATGAGAGACTCAGTCAGTGCAGTTTCAGTATCAGCCCTGCATGAGCTGCACCAGCTGTACTGTAAGTTTCTCAATGCACCATCCTCCTTTTTGCAATCAGACCTACTGTCTAAAATGTTGGCTTTCTGTTTGTAGTGGTGGAGGTGTGTACATCATAGCCGTTTCTTTCTTGGCAAATGAAGAGGTGTCTTAAAACATTGTAACTAAATCATATGATGAGTATTTTGGGGCCACGATGGACCAGTCTCTTAGGTGTGGGGCTAGATATGTTTTTCTTGACTGTGAACACAAAGTAATAGTTAATGTTTTTCTACCTCAGCATAACTGAGAGCTCAGGCCTTTGCCGTTTAAAAGGACCAACCTGGACATAGCTGAATGCTCTTGCCTGGTATTTGGTTTCCTGCACTCTAGCTGGCTTCAGACTTACCCATCTCCACCCTCTTGGTCTTGATCTTCTTGCACTGTTTTTCCCAGGGACGCAGAATATCTTACCTAAAGTGTCATGCACAAACATGTGCCTATCGGGCACTTACATGCAGGCATTTAGAGTTTTGTGCCCGTGGCATTCACTGCTGCCACATAAGCCAGTCTCTGTACAGAAGAAAATTACTGGCATGGATATTCCACTGCTTATGAGCAGAGTCAGCTAACATATGTACACTGGGATATGTCCTCTTGCCCACATGCGATTGATTGGAAATGAGGAGCAACAAAAGATGTTTCACAAAGGCAATTCCAGTTCTAAAAAACCTCCCCTGGCACAGCTTAAGACTTACTGGCTTAAGGCTGTGCCCTCTTGTCCTACTGCTGGTTGCCTGGGAAAAGTAATCAACCCCCTACCTCACTCCAACCTCCTTTCAGGTAGTTGTAGAGAGCAGTAAGGTCTCCCCTAAACCTCCTCTTCGCCCGGCTAAACAGCTGCAACAGGAAATTATCCTCCATACAGTCTAGGAATCTCCTAGACTGCCTCTTCTCTGCTGTGTTGAGTTCCCAGCAGATATCTGTCAGGTTAAAGTCACCCACAATAACAAGGGCTGGCAATTTTGAAACATCTGCCAGCTGCTTGTAGAATAATTCATCACCCTCTTCATCCTGGTTGGGTGGTCTATAACAGACTCCCATCAGGATGTTGGCCTTGTTGACCTTCTCCCTGATTCTGACCCATAAGCACTCAACCTTATCGTCACTGACCTAAAGTTCTATGCATTCAAGAGACTCTCTGACATATAGAGCCCCCCCTCCACCTCTCCTACCTCGCCCATCTCTTCCAAAGAGCATGTAGCCATCCATTGCAGCATTCCAGTCATGTGACTCATCCTACCATGTTTCCGTGATGGTGACTATGGGTATCGGGGAATGTGGATGTTTTCTCTTCTGGTCTGGCCCA